>JADBJO010023607.1:7500-26312 GCA_016801955.1 Conus betulinus
TCGTCATTTTCCTTAAAATGTTGTTCCTCTCTTCCTCTCCCCGCCGTGTCGCTAATCCACATTCTTCAAAAAAAAAAAAAAAAAAAATGAGGAGGGGGGGGGGGGTGTAGGGTAAAGGTCCCCGTGGTCTAACCTAACCGCAGTTTGGGGTACTGAACTGTTTGGAAATAGTTTCCCTGGATGGGCCTTGGGCCGTGGGGTCCCTGCAACACTGGCAGGGTGTAGCCCCCCCTCTCCTTCTACATCAGCCTCAATCTGCCCTGAACCGAATCAGTGTATACATTTACTTTCTGGGTGGAGGACCGAGAAGTGATTTCAGCCGTAAAATTCAGAATTCACCAACCCCTGCAGATGTTTCGAACTCGCGACCGAACGGTTTCGTAGAGTAACGCTCTGACTATTTGACTTTCGGGTTCTTTGTGTTTTTCGTTTGTTTCTGGCAAGAAAGACTGAATGTTACTGACCCTTACTCTCTGACCGGTTTATTTCATATATTTATGTCCTGCATGGGTTGTGTGGGTCCCGATTGTCTTCTGCCAAGTGTGATGGTGTGTGGTGTTGTGTGTGTGTGTGTGTGTGTGTGTAGTGTGTGTGTGTGTGTGTGGTGTTTCGGTCGTTCTTTTAATTTTTAAGTGTGTTTCTTTCTCTGCCAAGTGTGTGTGTGTGTGTGTGTGTGCGCCGCGCGCGCGCGCGCGCGCGAATGTATATGTGTGTGGTGTGTGTGCAAACAACCACGCGCGCGCCGCGGCGCAGCGTGTATGTATGTGTGTTGTGTTGTGCGGCGCGCGCGCGCGCGCGCGTGGTGGTGGGTGAGGGAGGTGGGGGATGGGGGGGGGGGATGGGGAAATGCGAGATGCAGTTCTGACCTTTCGGGATTCACTTAGCAAAGCATAGGGGGCATATATTCACATATCTTCGGCCTGTGCTGTATCATGGTTTCATCTGTCTCGTCTGTGTCAGTCAATCAGGGTCTAAATTGTCCGGTCTCCCTGTCTCGGTCGCTCTTTCAATCAGGGTTGTCTGTGTTGTAACAGGAATGATATCGGTCTGTGTTGTACAGGTCTGTGATAATGTGGGTCTGTGTTGCATCAGAGATGTCCCTGTGTTGGTACACAGGGAGTGACAATATCGGTCTGTGTTGCAATCACGGGTGTCTGTGGTTGTAACAGGATGATATCGATCTATCGGGCTGTGGTTCATCAGAGTGTCTGTGTTTGTAATAGGGAGTGACAGATCGGTCTGTTGTGTTGGCATAGGGTGTCTGTGGTGTAACAGGGAAGATATATTCGGGCTGTATGGTAACAGGGCCTGACATGCCCAGTCTGTATGGTAGCAAGGAAATAGCGTGTCGGTCTGTGTCGTATTAGGGGAGTAGATAGTCGGTGTCGGGCCTTTGTCGGATCAGGTTGTTACATGTCGGTCTGTGTCGTAATCAAGGTTGAATAACATCTGTCTGTTTTCGTGTCCAAGAGTGATGTGTCCTGTGTTGTTTCGGGACGGATACTTCGATCTTGTGTTGTTTCTAGGGTCAGGATATATCGGTCCTGTGTCTCTGTGTCCCTGATATGTTGGCCTGTGGCAGTATCGTGCAGAGAGTAAGACGATTTGTGTAGTATCAGAATGTCTATATCGTCCTGTGTTTCATCTGGTATTGTATGTCGACTTGTTCCTCGTGCCCTTCTCCCAATAATCATTAGAGCATCGGAAAGTTTAACAGCTGAGTTAGACCACTGGGGCCGGCCGTGTTTTTACAACCCCTAGTCCAGCCTATCCCCAACCTTCCTACATTCCCTTTCACAGTCCATATACGTTGTAGGAAAATGCTTAACGCGCGCGGCGCACCACACCGCCGCCGCCAACACGACACACACGACACACCCCACACCCCACACACCTAATGCCCCACTACGCACGAACAAACACACCCACGATACTCATATATATATCTCACGCGCTGCGGCGCACCTTCAACACCACACCCCCACACCCACCCACCAACCACACTTTCTCCTCTCTCCTCTCTCCTCCTCCCCTCCTCTCCTCTCGTCCTTCCCCCCCTCTAACCTCTTCTCCCCTCCCTCCTTCCTCTCTCCTCGGCTCCTCTTCTCTCTTCCTCCCCTCTCTCTCCCTCTCTCCTTCTCTCATACATCTACACACACACATCCCACACACGACCTTCTCGTTCTTTTTTCCATTGTCCATTCGCTCGGACCCGACCCCGCTCCAGTGGCCATGTTTGTGCGCTTCTAACGTCACTGTTTGGCCGCCCGTCCCCCCGTCAGTGACTGGATCTGCCTGCCATCTAAAAGCCTTCCAAGCTTCCAAGTTTTCTACCTTCAGGACTACCCTACTTTCACATACGCTTTCCTCGTCTTTAACTGGGGTCAGGAGTGCGGGTTGTGGGGGGGGGGGGATGTCTGTGTGTGTGGTGTGTTTTGCTTGTGTAGTGTGGTGCCTGTTGTACGCGTGTGTGTGGTGTGTGTGGAAGGGGGGGAAAGGTGATGAGGCGTCAACATGCCTGTTAAAGTTTGTTGGGTTCGTTGCGTAAAGCGCCAGTCGTAATACATAGGTTGTCCTGTGCTGCTGCGAGTTGTCCCATTCTCAATATTGAAACCTCCCTCCCTGTGTCGCTCCTAACCATTCACGGTTAGAGGGGTGATGTTCCAATTCATGCAAGATCATAGCGATTTAAATGAGGGTGGTATGGGTTTTTGGTCCAGAAATCTTCATTGTCCTCCCTCCCCTTTCCGCTGCCGCCCCCCCGTTTCCTTCTATCTCAACACAACCAACACCCCACTCCCACTCCGTTCCCAGCCCCCGCCTTCATCATGGTCCCCCCGCCGTGGTCCTCTCCCCCACAATAAATTGGCACACATAAATACCCAGTACGAAAATGACACCAAGTGTGTGCTTAAAACCAAAACCAAAGGAACAGAGCCAATCCATTTTTCTTTTCATTGGTGCCGATTTGTGTAAATTGGGCTTATCCCTTTTGTTTTCCTTTAAAAATAATTTGTTTATTCTTTTTTCACATTACCAGATAGAGCTCCTCCGAATTTTTTTTTTTCCCTTTTTTTTTCCTCCTTTTTTTTTTTTTTTTTTTTTTTTTTTTTTTTTTTTTTGTTTTTGTTTTTTGTTTTTTTTTTTTTTTTTCTTTTTTTTTTTTTTTTTTTTTTTTTTTTTTTTTGTTTTTTTTTTTTTTTTTTTTTTTTTTTTTTCTTTTGTTTGGACTGGGATAACGGTTAGACTTAACGCGTGAGTTAAATATCCCCATCATTTTTCCACGAGACAGATGTCGCTGGTGGCAATCAAACAGCAGTCGTTTGCCCATAAACGCTTAACAACAGCTCAATCAAGAGAGAGAGAGAGAAAATGCAGAAAGCAAAAGGGTTCGAAAAGCGCGCCAGGAATGCAGATATCGTAATTCCCACAGTCAACCTGGCCTATCTCAACTCAGTTCCTATTTTTACGTCTAACTTAGGCCGAGCTATGTATACAAAAGGTGACTGTATACATATGCAATGGAAAGGTCTTTTCCTCCGTAATGCTACTTTTAATCTTCCCCCTGGTTTTGTTTGGTGTTGTTGTTGTTGCTGCCTTTTGTTTGTTGTTTTTTGTTTTTGTTTCGTTGCGGGTTTTTTTTTTTTTGTTTTTTTTTTTGTTTTTTTTGGTTTTTTTTTTTTTCTTTTTGCTTGTTTTTCAGGAACTGCTTATTTTGCCTATCAGTCAGCTTAACAGTTCCACCCCAGAAAAGACAATGCCAACCAACAGTGTGGACCGGTGTCTGTACCGAAAACACTGTGTTAAAAACCATTTCGGCCTTGCCGCATTGTTAATCATCATCATCGACTCAGATCTGTCATGCCTTGGTTTTGTTTTCTACTGCGAAATCACCGCGTGTACAATTGCGTAAAATGATTTCATGATACATAACACTGGAGAAAGTAACTCTCTTGCACAGACAGGTATTATGTCCACCTGATTTTTTTTCCTCTACAGGTTTCGATTTCTCCGGACAATGATTCCATATTTCAATGGTGAAAGCCATGCTTAGTAATGTATTGCCATCATGACTATTACGATGAACGCAGATCCAGATGACAACCATCCTGATTTAACCAAAGAGTTGTTGCCACCCCTTTGGCGGGGTCTGCATTCCTCCCTCTGATCTTCTCCGACAGTTCCAGTGAAAATATCCAGCCTCTTCTAGGCCTTGTCTGTTTTGGATACGACAGCACAAGAACAACAACTGGACCGAGAACCATATAGGGCAGGTCCTTAGCTGCCGACACCCGCTATTAAACCCTAAACATATCTGAGAAAAGGTCTTAAGGGTAAGCTACAGAATATATACTTCTTTGTCTGATGTAAAAAAAAGAAAAAAAAAAAAAAAACAGAAAAGGAGACGAAGAGTAGGAGACCCTTCACTGGAGTTTCCCCCTACATCCTCATACACCTTTTTTTTCCACATCATTCGCATGATCAAGTCTGCCCGCATCTATGTGTCCTTGAATATATTGCTTTCCCACGCGCCCACATGCTGAAGACGACTAGGACAGTGAGAAATTCAAGAAACACAAAAACTACAAGGAAAAAAGAGGGTGGCAGACCAGTATCTCACTAGCGCGACACTAGCAGGCAGCCCCGATCTCCTCCTGAAAACTAAAACCAATAAATAGGGGAATGTATATGACTGTACATCAAACTGATTTAGACACTCAGAGACCATTGGCTACAAGTCTTTTCCAAACCCCACCCACGCTTCCCTTCTCACCCCTCGCCCCATCGCCTAACACCCTACTCACGCACAACATCACACACACCACACCACACCACAACACACACACCACCACAACACACACACCACACCCACACACACACACACACACTCACCACCCCACCACCACACACAACTACACCCAACACCCCACACACCAGCAACACAACACCCACAACCCACTCTTCACATTGGTCTAATACACAATAGTGGGTGGAAGTTACATGGAAGGGCACACACACCCACACACACACACACACACCACAGTCATCCACACCACACACCCCACACTCTTCACATTACTTACGTCTGCCGCCGGCTGCTGTGTCCGTGGAAATTTGTGTCCCATACAGTCCACCATCTCCAATCCCATTTCCTTCAGAGCGCTATCATCCCTTTTTCCCATAGGCTTCCCGTGATATATATACGGTGGTACTGAAATGACCTCAGGTCTCCTGTTAGTGAGGTCGGGGTACCACTGTAAGGACAGCAGTCCTCTGGTCATTCAAGTGCGTTCTCCTACTAATGAACATCTCCCTCTCCGTTCCTGGTGAAAATGCCCTTCAACCGTCCCCAGCGTTTTATAACAGGCTGTCACACAAAAGGTCACAGAATATGGAATCCAAGGGCATCTTAGTTGCAGGCTCCCCCCTCGCTACACTTACAACCTTACAGAATATATATATATGATGAATCGTGGAAAACTACAAGGTCACCGTGTGGCCACAAGTCCCCTATACTACCCCACTACGCTTGCATTGTCCCCCCCACTCCCGCTTTCCCCCCCCTCCACCACGCTTTTTTTCCCCTTTTTCCCCCCCCCCCCCCCCCCCCCCCCCCACTCAAAACCCATCATCATGTCACTTCCACGTCCGTAAGTAGTCTGCCGCTGCTTGCCGTGCCTTGAGATTGTTCCCCACATAGCGTCCCCATTCTGCTGGTGACAGACAGGCAGGTAGCCTTTAAAATCTCCAAGATCCCGTGGGTTACCTTGCCCGCTCTACCCCGCATCATGTCTGCGTCTTCCGGATAGACACGGGTTTGGGGTGTGGATACTGCACTTGCAGTGGACCACGAAAACATGGTTGGTTCTTGGGAAACGGACCGGTTGTAACTGTCGATGTCCGTCTGTGTGACCGGTTTGCTGTCGATGTCGTCTGTTTACCGTTGGTGCTGTCATGTCCCGTCTGTGTTGACCGGTTTGTGCGGTCCGATGTCATTCTGGTGACCGGTTTGGTGCGGTCGTGTCAGTCTGCTGTGTGACACCGGTTTGTACTGTCGATGTCAGTCTGTGTGACCGGTTTGTGCTGTCGATGTCATCTGCTGTGACCGGTTTTGTGCTGTCGATCGTCAGATCCTGTGGTGACCGTTTTTGCTGTCATTTCATTCTGTGTGACCGATTGTGCTGTCGATGTCAGATCCCTGTGTGTACCGGTTTTTGTACTGATCCGAATGTCAGTCTGATGTACATTTTCAGTGCAGAACCCCTCTCTTGTTGAAATCCCATCTCCAGCCCTGATGGTTGAACTCACTTGCGGCCCTCCCTACGTTGGGTAGTTTAGAAACGATGTCACTAAAACGTTCAGAGGTCTGATAAAGAGGAGTGGAGAGAAAGGGTAGCGTCCACTTCTAACACCTCCTACGCGCAACACATTCGGTAAAACTGATTTGAAAATGAAACATTCGGGACCACCCCCCCCCCCCCCCCCCCCCCCCCCGGCAGTCGGGAGACCTCATGACCTTCTGGTTTGAGGATTAAATGGATCCTGAATCAGCTAGTTAACTGCCAGGGAAGTAATTATAGGTTCGGACAGAAAACGAGCTAACTTCCCTTTAATTACTGTCGTTGTTTGGTGCTGCTGAGCTTTTGTTGTTTGTTATCATTATTATCAGTTGGGGTGGTGTAGTGGTTGTGATAGTCTTGCTGTTTTTGCGGCTATACAATATATCATTATCATTATTAGTTGGTGTTGTGTGATGGCGGGTAGGTCATTGTGTGGTGGTGGTGGTGGTGGTGGTGTTGTGTGTGTGTGTGTGGTGTGTGTGCGTGTGTGTGTGTGTGTGCTGTGTGTGTGGTGTGTGTGGTGTGGTGTGTGTGTGTGTGTGTGTGGTGTAGGTGCATAGTGTACGGAAATGCAAAATGTCAACGTTTTTGTATCACGCTGCCAAGGCTTCCATATTTCACAAAACACATATACTTTCGTAGGTAGCTGCCAGTTTTTTTGTAACAGTTGAAGTTCGACATTCATGTTCATGAAACAGTTGCAATAATCTTCTGCAACGAATTCAGGTATCCGCTGTTGAATCCAGCTCGCACCACACTGTCCGTTCCCACTGAAATTTTCCACTCTTCATCCTTGAGTCAGACTCCAGTCCATATTTCTTGCCAGGTTTCGTTAAAAATCGTTTTCTGTTTTTTTTTTTGCGTAATGTTGCTGCAGACATACAAAGAAACCAAGGCGCTGGTAAAACCAAAATCACAAACTCCTTGATAGAACAAAAAAGCAGTTTGTAATATTCTTGGCTAAGCTCAGAAACTGGAAAACACATTCCCACCTTCTCTCTCTCTCTCTCTGTCTTCTCTCCTCTCTCCCTCCTCTCGGCTAGCTCCTCTCCAGCCCTCTCTCTCTCTCTCCTCTCTCCTCTCTCTCCTCGTTCTCCATCTCTCGTACACCCACTCCATTCTTCGCGCTTGTTCATATATTATCACTTTCTGTCAACCGCTGTGATCGCCAGGTCATTCTGTTGCCCACCACTGTTTCACCCCTGTAATGACAGACTGTTGCCCTTTTAAGCCGCTCAGATCTCTAGGTTTACTTCCAATGATCCAGCTTAATCCTTCCCTGACCCTATATATCAACCTATGCAAGGTGTGTTATGACTATGTATGGTCGTAGAGGGGTGACTGGTGTAGTGTGGGGAGGGGGTTGTAGAGAGTTGCCATTAGCACTGACCGATATTAAAAAGGTTAAGCTAAAGTCACATAGCTCCAGTTGCTGTCGGGAACGTGATGGGTCAAAGTTCGTGTCGTGTGGGTGACACGGCCATGACGGGAAGTATAGCATACGTTGCTCTCCTCTCCGCTGCCTTTAATTCTTGCCCTGAACTGAACCATGTACTTGTTTACTGCTAAGCGGAACCGAGAAGATTTTCAAGGATTTATTAGAGGGAGAAGGGGGGTGTGTGGGGGAGGGAAGGAGGGAGTGAGAGTGGGAGGAAAAGAGGCGAATAATGATTATAATGAATACAATAATGACTAACAATAATAACAAAGAGATATGATATTAATAATAGTTTTGCTATCCAAGACAGTCCTGAAAAAGGTTTATAAAAAAAAATTGAAAATGAACGTGAACTCAAATGAACGCCAGGAACCCCACCCATAGGAACCCCACCCCCCCCTCCAAAAAAAGGTGAACACACCAGCCGCGCGCGACACCCACACACACACGCGCCGCGCTCGCGCGCGCACACACACACACACACACACCCACACACACCACACACACACAACACACACGTATATATATATATATAATTCTTTCTAAATTATCTTTGCCAAGTCATTACTGTACTAATGATGGGCTTAGTAAATGTCACCTAAGATCTTTTTTTTCTTCTATTTCCTGCACATCACCGAACTCTGTTTCAGTTGGCCCTCACACTCTCATCCACACCTATCCACCTAACTCTTTTTTTCCTCCCCCTCCCCATCCCTGCAGTAAAAATATTTTACATGTGATGTCCAGCAAAATCCCAAGCAGTCAATACAGATTACCCATCGAGGCTTGTCCCCAACCTCCGAACACCTTGCCAGCAAACTGTGAGGTGATGGTGTTTGTGATGATGGCGCTGGCCTAGTTGTCGCCCTTTTTCTTCCTCCCGCCCCCTCCCCCCCCCCCCCCCCCCCCCCCCCCCCCCCCCCACACACCCACACCCCTCACCACCATTCCCCTCGCATCCCTCCCTCCCTTTTGCTGCCAAGGATGAAAACTTCCTGTCCAGTGACATGAACTGACCAACAACCAGCCAAACTGCTGACCCACATTCTGCCCAACCTTCCTGACCCCCTCTTCCCATTGCCAGCCTTCTTCAGCAGGTGTCCTAAGGGAAAGAACTGTGTTGGCAACAGTTTGATTCGGAACCGGACAAAACACACGCCTTTTGCCTGATCCCTTCCCTTTTGCTTGGAAAAGAGACTTTAGCACGTGCGTGTCCTGTGGCAGTGGTTTGGTCCGTGACCAGCTCGGCTGCAAGAGGCTGAGGCTGAGGGGGGCGCGTTAACTCCTGCCATTCAACCAAGGTCATATCAGGTGGTGGGTATCTAGTTGCAAGTAGTTCCTTCTTAAGCGCCTCTTCCTGTAAAACGCTGTAAGAGCCTTGTCTCTCGCTGTAAAATAAAAAAAAATGAACTGGAGAAAAAAGCATGAAAATCAAAGCTGACATAATCCTTCTTTTTTAGTATTGTTTTGTTTTTTTAAGTGATTTTATTTGATCTTACCAAAGCGTTATGGAGGGGGGAAATTTACACTAAAGAAAACCTTGAACTGAAATACAAAGGTCATGGAAAGAGCAACGCCAGCTGTAGATGTGTAAGTGCTACTGGGAAATATCTCAGAACCCTCAAACAATGCCGAAAAATATCACAATACAGACGAAGAAAGACAGGCCTGGCGCAACATCTGATTAGAACAGAAGAAAAAAAACATAGATGCACTAGCAAACACGCACGTGCGTACGCACATAACACGCCACGTACAATCAATAATCTGTAAATCCCTAGGAGTGTATCGAACGTCAAAAACGTATTAAATTTATTTTGAATAAAAAAAGCAGCAGAAAAAGTTTAAACTTTCTAAAGATCATAAGTAAAACAAAAATGGGGGACAAGTTAAAGAGAGTTTAACACTCCTATCTTCTGCTCTTGTGCGGTCTAGATTGGTTTATGCTCAAGGAAAGTCTTCTTCAAGCGCTCCACAGCATCTACTTAATAAGTTACAAAGTGTAGACTGCAAAGCAGCATATGAACTTGCTCTTGGAGTTCCCACACATACATGTAACATTGAGACTTATAATGAAATTGGAATTTTCCTTGAACGAATTTCGAAAGGTGTTCCTGCTCTAAAATTTTTTTTTTTTTTTTAAACTTTCACAAAAAAGTTTCTGTACAATGAAGTATCTCGTAATTCAGAGACAGATTTTACTAAACGAGCAAAAGACAAAAATTACACCTAAATTTTTTCAGTTTATACAATCTCTACCTTCTCAACAAAAAACAAAAACAGAAAGAAAAAAACGCGAAAGTAAAATAGCTGTCATCCGTCCTCTCCACCCATTCCCAAATGGAACAAACCAAAGCAAATTATGTACACAAAACTATACTGAACTGAAAAAAAAACGATTCACCATATCTTTTTTAAAAAAATCAAGTAAATTCTCATTTTGGAAAATCAATGTAAGGAACATCTTCAAATTTTTACAGATGGCTCATTGTTAGATAGCTACAGAGCAGGAGCAGCTTTTATGATACCAAAATTAAAAGAGGGAGAAATTATATCATTGGGGGCAAAACGCTTCAAATTTTACGGCAGAATTTGTTGCTAACCTGAGTCCCTAAAGTATATGTAAATTCTTCCATTAAAAAAATTGTGAACATTTATCGTGCAGTGATTCAAAGTCAGACATTTCTGCCTTACAGTCTTTAAATCCGAAGGTCCGTTGTAAGACTATTACAGAAATTAATCACGTGAACATTCCCATCGATGAAAAGAAATAAACGTGGACTTTCTGTTGGGTGCCCTCATTCTGGGAATTTCAACAAATGAGAAAGTTGAATCAGCTGCTCGCAATATTGAAGTGCAAGGACTGCACTGGACATTCCATGAGACCTATAAGAATGTTTATACTTGGTAATAGAATAACAATACTAATATAAAATTTTCAAGAGGTTATTGAAAGACACAGACGGGTCAATATTATCACAATTGTATACAAACCAAATCCTGACATCCACCCCAAGACTCAATTAGAGACAAATCGAAAGTCCGATATCTAGAGAGGTAGTAAACTTAATTCATTGGACGTGTTTTGAATTCAAACCCAAATACAGCACAAAAAGTTACATGTGCGTGTGGGGAGAGAAAGTTTAGTGTACGTACATCTATTACTAGATTGTCAAGAGCAAAGAATACAGTGCACAAGGCTGGTACTAATATTTCACATGATAGATCGAATCCACTGACATTACCTAAAATGTTAATAATTATGCTTTTTCTTTGTTCGTTATGCCCACATCTATTACCAGTCCCAGTAGGAATTAACTTTCAACAACCCCCTAATGTACACAAGAAATTATAGCTTACAATACCCACACAACACACACGTACGCGCGCGAGCGCGCGCACGCACACCAACACACAACATACTCACGCGCGCGCGCGTGCACGCATGCACGCACGTATGCACACACTCACACACGCGCGGCGCACACACACACACACACATTCTCTCTCTCTCTCTCTCTCTCTCTCTCCTCCATGCATTCCGTCAACAGCCCTGTTTCCCCTAAGATCCCTAATCTATTTAGATTTTCATCAGAATCCCAGACTGGAAAAAAGATTCTCTTCCCCTCCCCGTCCTCCCCCACCCCCACCCCCCAGCCCTTCCCCATATTATCGCGTCTCTCTGTCCGAAATCAAATTTTTTTCAGAGAGCAAAAAAAAAAAAAACAAAAATTTCTCTCCTTGTATATGGCATATCTTTCATCTCGGAAACAAGTTAATGATAATTCACTTTCACTTAACATTGTATTGAGTTTAGTCGGAAAGAGGTTCACGTGTGCCAGCCATGAAAGAGGAAAAACCGGGCTATCATAAAGCTGAAACAGCCTACTCATAACAGGACAGGTGACAAAAGGAAATCTTCCCCGCCTCTCTCGCCATACAGCTGAGAGCCAGGAATTAATCAGCACCCCGCTTTTGTTGTGTCACTCGTGATGTTAGTTTCTTATTGCAGAAGAGGGTTCTATTGCCCGGTGGTATTATTTACTCTGGCCAACACGTCCTCGTTGTTGCATTATATTTAGTTGCCAAACAGCACGGGTGCCTGGTTAATCAGTTTTGAGCCCCTGTCCCTCCCCCTTTCGCCCCCTCCGAGCTCATGAAAGGTGGGCTGGGTTGATTTTGTCAGGGGGCGGACAAAAGACAGCTCCAAGCGTTTCACCGAGCCTCCAGTAATACGGACGGCCGCTGGTGGGAGTCCTTTTGGCCCTGCCAGCGAAATTGAATTAAGTCAACAGACCTGACAGTGGTTGGGACAGAGAGAGAGAGGGAGAGAGAGAGAGAGAGAGAGAGAGAGCCAGTGGGCACATTGTTAAGGTGGTTCGTCCAGGGCCTCTGTCTCTCTTTCTCCCAAAAGCGCGCGACGCGCGACAAACACACACACAGAGAGAGGAGAGAGAGAGAGAGGAGAGATGAGAGAGAGAGAGAGAGAGACACAGACAGACGACAGACACACACACACACACAGACAGATATAATAGAGCAGTCAGGGACGGACCAGGACCAACAGACAGGACAGAACACAGATTTCAATATTGTACATGCCATCATCGGCACCCAACGAACGGCACCCAGGCTGAATTATTTGCACTGCAGATCCCGAGACCTGGCCATGATTAGATGGGCGCTGCAGCCTGCTCTTTTTGAAGTACCACTCCCGCAGAGTTTCTGACTCCTCCGCCCCTAACCCCCCTACCCCAATGCCCCCCACCCACCCCCACCACTTCTATCTCTTAACAGGGAGAGATATCATTGCAGTGTTGATTGATATTAGGCCGCTACGGGGTGGCAGCGATATGCAGTATTGATGGAGGATTTGGGTGGGCCACAGGATGAGGGGGGGGGGGGGGGGGGGGTGTCGGAGGGGGACGCTTGGGGTCTGTCTACTCGATTTGGGTGGTTCACACTAGAACTCCGAGTTTGTAGTCGAACATTGCGAGTTCTAGTTGCCGCTGTCACCGTACAAAAAGATTAGTTCTCTCTCTCTCTCTCTCTCTCCTCTCTCTCTCTCTCTCCTCTCTCTCTCTTGTAGTTCGTTCTTTGTTGGTGTGTTGGAGTGCTGTTCAAACCTTCCATCCTCCATCCTCCCCACCTTCATCTGGTCCTATCACAGACAACGTGAGGAAATGGGATTTCTGATCATTTTGTGGACGAATCGGAGTACTGTTGCTGTTTAAACTGCATGTTTATGCATTATACATGGAACGTTTCATGCTAACCACGGATGATTCTCCGTCCCCACAATGCATAAACTTCTAGCCCAACCTTAACTCTAGCCACACCATAACTATACAACCCTCAACTAACTTACTCTCAACCTAATCCGAACCCTAAACAGTGTGGGTGGGTGGTGTGGGTGGGTGTCAGAATGCACCCTGTTTGTAGATGCATGGTGCCTATTGCAATATTCTTCTTATTAATGGTTTTATATATTTTTTCATTAACCTTTTATGCATTTGGAAGCGCTTAGGGACTTATGATGTAGATTAAGCGCCATGAATAATAACGGCTATATTCATCATTATTATTATTATTATTATATATCAGTATAAAACTTTACCTCACACACACACACACACACACACACCCACACACACACACACACACACACACACACACAACCGTCCTTGAGAAAACGTACTTGCAGTTTGAGGGTGACGGAGTTGAGTTCTCCTTTTTCTATCTCTGAAGGCGAGAACATGAACCATGCTAATCATGTCCATGTGCCACCAAATCATGGCGGAACGTCATGACAAGAAAAGATATTCTTTCTGACATCTACCTTTTTCAGACGACATTTACAATGCTTGTATTGAATTGAAAGCGGATTTTGAACGGGAATAAACCGAGTCAGAATCAAGACTGCGGTAACTTTTTTCCTCCATGTATTTTTTATTGTGTCAAGTTACACACGACTGGCTAACTAAATTCTATAAACTTTGGTCCCTGATGAAACCAGCCATTTGGACTTGTTGGAATCTTAATCTAATTTAATGTATTGGGCAGGGTTACAGGTAGGTCGGGTATTCTCAGAGAGACTGATCGGGAGTTCAAAGATCGTCGAAACAAGCGGATCGCTTTTCACAGCAAGGGTGACCCGAGTGTTCGAACGGTGCGGTGTGCGAGTGCTGGCGATATTGAGAGAGAGAGAGAGAGAGAGAGAGATAGAGAGAGAGAGAGAGAGAGAGAGAGAGAGAGAGAGAGCGTGTGTGTGTGTGTGTGTGTGTGTGTGTGTGTATGTTGTGTGTGTGTTTGTGTGTGTGTGTGGTGTATGGTGTGTGAGTGAGAGAGAGAGGAGAGAGAGAGGAGAGAAGAGAGAGGAGAGAGAGAGCGAGTGGAGAGAGAACTCGAAACTGTCCATTTGTTTAATTTAATTAAAATTACTATAGGCTTTAGAAACTGTTTTGTTTGTCTTTCCTTTTTTCAAGTAAAAAGTCTATTCACAGTTAATCTTCATCTTATTTCATAGATATAGACCTACATAACTCTAATAGTACAAGAGCCGATTTTAATCCGTGTCGGCGATTCAATTCGTCTCGCGCTCCTCTGATCTCTCTCTCCTCTCTCTCCTCTCTCTCTCTCTCTCTGGGTAAATTGTATGTGAGTGTGTGCGTGTGTGCGTGTGTGTGTGTGTGGTGTGTGTGTGTGTGTGGTGTGTGGTGTGTGTGTGTGTTGTGTTGTGAAAGAGTCACAGAGAGAGAGAGGTCGAGACGAGACAGCGCGACAAGAGAGACAGAGAGTGTGAGAACATTGCGCGTGTGCACAGAAAGAAACTAATGTCGCTTTTTGTCCTTCAGAACAGGCACATGGCTGATCAAAGAACGGGGACCGGACCTAACGTGGGAATGTTGTTCATTGCTCACTGCCATTCTACACGGTGGTCCCAAACGATGCTTGGACAGGAAACATCACTTATTCGGGTGTCACAGCCAGTAGATGTGGCAGTGCTCTAACCTGAGGTGAGAGGAAAACAGTCGCAGTGCAAAGAGAATAATGGCCTCCCCCCAAACCACTAAAAATGAAAGAAAAAAAAAAAAAAAGAACACAAAGCGAAATGCGATACATACGATAAATGGTCGTAATATGATATTGAAAAAATTATGACCAGAAAAAAACCGCTCGATTTGTTTTTTTCGTGTTTGTGTGTTTGTGTGTGTGTTGTGTGTGAGTGTGTGTGCGTGCGTGTGTGTGTATGAATTGAATGTTTGTGTGTGAACCTGTGGGTGTGTGTGGTGTGTTGTGTGTGTTTGTGGTGTGTGAGTATGAATGAATGTTGTGGTGTGTGGTGTTGTGTGGGTGTGTGTGTGTGTGTTTGTGTGTTGTGTGTGTGTAGTTTCCTTTTTTTTTTTTTTTTTTTTCTTTTTGTTTGGAAAGGAAATTTGGGTGATGAATTCATTCGTTGGCACCCTTAGGGAAAGAGGACATAACATTTTGAAGTCTTAGACCCATCACATTCAGGTGACTGTGACAACATGGCTAGCATTGACCCTCTTCCGCCTGCATCAGATTCAGAACCCATACCCATACCCAGGTCCATGGCTGGAAAAAAGAAGATAGCAGATACAAGTTGACAGCAGGCCGTGGTTGGAATTCACACATTTGATATGGTCACGGCTCTGTAGACTATGTTTCGGAAATCTGCAAGGGACGCAATCTTATGTCTATCAGCGCTCGTGTCGTGCAGCAAGAGTACAACCTCGCTGTGTTCCGTGGGACAGATTTGCTAGTGGGGCTCGTCCAAAGCAATGTTTGATCCGTCGGTCAGGCTTACAGTTCACTCAGAGAGAGAGAGAAAGAGGAGAAGAAGAGAGAAGGAGAGAAAGAGAGAGAGAGAGAGAAAGAGAGAAGAGGCCAAAAAAAAATGAAAAGCATGAAGTGTGTAAAACAGTACGCCATGTTACCAGGACAGCAATCATGATTTTTTCCCTTAGCGTGCTTTTCTTCCGTTTCCCTTCCGTTCAATTTTAAATCTCATAGATCTATTTGCTATAAAAACCCATAAACTGAGACAAGGAAACGTCAACTGAAACGGAAAGACGACGTTACCTTTCTTTTCCTGTGATCTTTTTTTTTTTGTCTGGACAGATCCTATTTATTTAACTGATAGAACAAGAGAAGAAAAAAGAAAAGAAAGAAGAAAGCAAGAAAAATACCCAAATATTGTACCAGCATGATTCCGATAGTGTTTGCATGTTTTTATGAGGTTACGGGTGTTATTATGGTCCCATGGAGCTGAAAAAACAATGAGATCAAAAGAAAACAAAAAGAAACCGATGCGAGAAGTAAACAACCACTAAACACTGAACAGATTCTTCCTTTTCTGGTTACTTTTTTGACTTTCTTATTTAGTTCCGCTGTTTCTATTTTTGGTACGATCGTTAACAAAAGGAACAGCCAACGCAACCAATCACCCAAACCCAAAAAAGGCAGAAATCACCTTGTACATTTTCCACTGAATGAAACAATGTTCGTGTTGTCCCTTGAAACCGCTCTGGGGGGTCAATCGTTTCCTTTGCGTCAGTTGATCCTACGCTCTCCAAGCCTCTACTATGGCGGTACTTTGCCCCGGGGCGAGGATACCCTCTCCCTCCCGCCCTCCTGGCCACCACCCTCCCCTCCTGCGCCCCTCCACACTCCCGCCTAATCCGGATCTATATAATGTCCGTGTTTGCTGCTTTGCTGGCCTATGTGGCTGATAAGGTGACACGGATTTTTGTTTTCCCGCCTGAAGGATCATTTTCCGCTTGTTTTCCAGCCTGTGGCTCTGGTATGTTTAGAGTAAACCAAAAGCATTCGAATGCCAATCTCTGAATCGCCCAGTTTGGTGTGGTGTTTTGTGGTGTTATGGGTGGTGGGGTTGTGGTCCCCCTGACTGTGTATTTTGTGTGTAGCGTGTATATGTGGGTGGTGTTAGTTGTTTTATTTGGTGTCGTGCAGCGGGGTGCCATCTGCTGTGTGTATGTGGTGTGTTGTGGTGATGTGTGCGCAGCCCAGCGTGACAGCCGTGGCCGTGGCGGTTGGCTTGTTGTGTGTGTGCTGGTGTGCTGTGTGCGTGGTGGTGTGTGCCGCGTGTGATGGTGCTGTGTGTTGACAAAAAGGTCGTCAAACAGTATCATCATACCAAATAAACCAACTCAAACCGGCCACAAGAAATTTAAAACGTTTATGAACAGGCCGATTAGTATAAGAACGCCCCCCCTCACTCCCCAACCTCCCCTCCCCCCCCCCCCCCCCCCCCCCCCCCCATAAAAAAAAAAAAAGGAATTCCGAAATCTGCACCATTTTGTGAGGGGGAAACAGGTAAAGACGGAGCAGCGGCTAAGTGAGAAATTAGTAAAACGGTGTGTGGGGGGGGGTGCTGGTACATCACTGGTTGTCTCTTTTTAATCACTGGGTAGATTTTTGTTTGTTTGTGGTCCTCTGCTACCAGTCCACGGCGGTTGTTTATCATCATTGCTTTCACCTTGTGTAGTTCACTTGTCGTGGATACTCGGTATTTATTATGGCAAGTTGGTGCAACCGTCTCCCTTTTTCAATGATGTACTTTGTTGTGTGCGGTCAACTGATACTAGTATTGCATTCTTGGTTTTTCTTTGTTGTATTTGTTGTTGTTGTTAGTTGTTATGTTATGTGTTGTCTGTCTTTTTGTCGACTACATCACAAAGCCCATGGTTATAAAAGCACCCAGAAATTACCAAGTTTTTTTTTTTCGTCTTTTTTTTTCTTTTTTTATCCCCTAACTCTTACCCTGGCCTACGCGCGGTTTGCCCGTGCACCCTCCGCCTCCCTACCACTTCCTGTCCGCCCCTTCACCCCCTACTTGCCCTAACCCCACCCCCCCCCCCCACCCCCCCCCCGCCTCCCCCACCGACCACTAACTTAACCCCTTTTCCCCAGCCTCCCGCCCTCCCTTTCCTCACCTCTGTGCCCTTCCCCCCCCCCCCCCCCCCCAACACACACACACTCTCCACCCTTCCCCACCTCCCCCTTTCTGGCATGAAATTGAACCCCGGTCGTTTGGATGGTCCCTTTTCCGAAAGTCAATCCCATGCCTTTATGGATAATGAAATGTCAGCTGAAAGGCTTAAGAGCGGGGCCAATCGCGCCTTTTTCCCCTCTCCCTCCCCCGCTTCCCTTCCACCCTCCGTGTCCCTCGCCCCCACGCACCCCCCCCCCGGCCCCCTCCCACAACCCACTCCCCATACACACCCGACTCCCCCCCTCCCTGCCATCATTGTGTGCCGTTGTCCGGGCGAACACATCACGTTTGCCTTGCTCTCCCCGGTGGTCCTCTTGTCAGCGGGCGGAGGAAAGTGAAGTGGCTCCTAATTGACCAAGTACGGTTTTAATATACTTGCCATTAGACAGAGGTATCCTCCCTGTCCCTACCCTCCAGTTCACACAGTAGGGAGTTTTTGCCGTACCGTGGGAGGTAGGATCCTGTTATCCAGGAGATGGTACCCCCGGCTCAAACAACGCTATGTAGTAAGTCCAACGGACTGAGTAGTGTATTGGTCCAGTCCTCGGAAAACGCCCATTCTAATGCTTCGTCGATTAAAGTGGCTTCTCCTGGATCTAATATCGTTCAATCCGGGGTTTGAGGGGTTGAAATAGGATAAGTGGAGACGATTATAGGTAAGGGCAAAGAGATGGCAAGGGGGAAAGCGCAAGGATTACGCGTTGTCTGCAAACGATTACAGCCAAAACACCTGTCTGCAACGCCGCAGCGTAACAGAGAAGCGGGGCTGGTGTGAACAGGAAGCGTTGGGGAGGGAAATCACGAGAGAAGAGAGAGAGAGAGAGAGTAGAGATAGGTGCCTAAAAATCGAAGCCCACTGCACAGAGAACAGACACGACAGACAAGAACTGAGATTTTGCAGACCATCAGTTGCTTTTTTCCGTTTTTGACTGAGGCCCCTCCAACGAACTTTCATGTCCCGAGGGGATTATCCGAATTTTTGCAACGCAAAACCCAA
>JADBJO010023608.1:0-26312 GCA_016801955.1 Conus betulinus
AGCGCAGACGGCGAATTCCTTCAAAAGTATCTTGGAGCAGCTCTGTTTCATCATTAGTTGAGGGTGTTGGGGCAAAACTTGGGTCCCATAGCCAATAACCTTGTCTGGGCATCAGTGAGTTGGCATGATGAAATATTAATGACTTGTGAGGGATCTGTTTTTATTAACGGAACACGACGTCTGAAATGGCAGTTTCTTTTAGTTTTCTGGGATGGGAGTTCAGTTTGTAAACTAAGCAGAGGTTTTAGTCTTTTGCCGCTATCCTGAAATAAGGCTGATATATTTTTCTTTTTCGTGTCACTACAACGTGACCTGACGGATCTTTGTACTGAGTCTATTTTCTGGAGAGATTTTGCAAGAGTCTCTTGATCCAAATTGTCCGTTAAGGCTACCTAAAAATGGATTAAATTGTTCTCCAGGTCTTCAACAGCTTCTTCATAAAAGCTGTGACACAACTGAAGAATGTTTCTTTCTGTATTCCTCAGTAGAGTCTGTATTTTCTGTGTTAAAGTTGTTGTTGGAGGAAGGGCAGAGAAGGGGAAAAACAATCTCATACATTTTGGCGTGACATCACAGTTCAAGCAGGTTCCCAGAAATTGGTAATGAAATTTTTTTTTTTTTTTTTTTTTTTTTTTTTTTTGTGGCATCAGTTATTGGATCAATGGAGCACCTAAGGCAGTACTTTTTTTTTTTTTTTTTCTTCTTCTTCCTACGGCCGAAAAATCTGCCTCTTCATTTTTTGGTGCTTCACGTTGTCCTCTTCATGTGCAAAAAAAAAAAAAAGTGAAAAAGAAAAAATGAAACTCTTACACACCATGCAATGTCTGTATGTTCTCTCAAATGGACATATTTTTGCTGATTTAAGTGTATTGGCGTTTGATACAAAGTGTCTGGGTTTGTTAATGTTCTAATGTGTGGTGTATTGGCACTTAATACAGACAAAAAGGGCTGCAAGGACGACCCTAGGAGAGAAGACAAACATGCACAGGAGACAAAGTCATGGGTCACCCTAAGATCTCGGAAATTGGCTATTCCCCAAATATGCTACCCTTATAGCGAAAAGGGGGTCTACAAAGGAGACATGAGGAAAGCCAAGAAACGAGATAATAAGTGTGTGTGTGTGTGTGTGTTGTGCGTGCGTGCGTGTGTGTGTGTGTGTGTGTGTGTGTGTGTGCGTGTGTGGTGTGTGCACGTGCGCGTGTGTGTGTCACTGTGAGTGTGCGAGAGCGTGCGTACTTTGTGTGTGTGTGTGTGTGTGCTTGGACGTGCTACAGCATGTGTGTGCTTGTGTGTGTGTGTGTGTGCTTGTGTATACATGTATGCTATGGTGTATCAGCCATACAGCTCTAGGAATGACTAAATATGAGCAAAGACCTGTGTTATTAAGAGCAAGTTTATACATGTACAAACAGGACTAATAGGCAAAACAAACGGATAAACACTAAACCAGTGCCTGAGCGCATGCTAATGGTTACCTAATGGTTCTTTTTATTCTTTTTCTTTCGGGAGAATTACATCTCTAGGTTCTTGATGTTGTACAAATGTAGGTTTACAAACGCTGTCACTTTTTACTTATGCAATTTATAAATCGATGTAACACTTTCTCAGTTCTGTGTGTTGATCGAAAATCATTTGTAATGCCGTCAATTTTTTTAGTTTTACGTGCAATGCTAATGGACATTTTCCCCACTTATATAATATGTTTAATCGATTTTGTTACCTGTTTACCTATATCATCTCTGTGGACTCCAAAGAGAACGTCAGTTAACGAACAGTTTCAGAGATGTATCGATTCTTGATGAAATCAATATTTCTATATTTTTTCCAAAATTTGTTCACTGGAGGACAGTAGAAAAAGAAATGTTCAATAAAATCAATTTTATCTGTACAGTTATCACACTTGTTAGTTTCTGATACCTTCATTTTTTGCAAAAGAATATTAGTCGGGTAAATGTTGTGGTGATTTATTTTCCATTGTAGTTTCATACAGCCCAACCTCTTTTGTAGATGTTCTTGGTGTTAGCCATATGTGTTCGTCTACTACTTCAAAGTCGAGTTTTTTCTACGCCAAAAGTCCTTGCTGTTTGCAGTAACGTTACTCAAATTCCTTTGCTTCAGCAACTTTTTTTTTTTATCTCTTTTGGTTTTGTGTTAAATAGATGGGCTTCGCAGTCAGCAGAGTAAACATTGTCAAGAGTAATATTGTTTTCATAAATCCACTCCAGCCATGTTGATGGGAGAGCGTTTCACAGTGCGTTTTATATTCAAAATTGTATTTGCATTACGATCACCTAAAACTGTCTCCACTTCATTGAGATTAAGCAGTCTATTTTCAGTAACGTGCACAATGTCTCTGACAAACTGTATTCCCTTTTCTTTCCATTCTTGAAAATATAATATATTGCCTTTGTATTTTATCAAGTCATTATAAAATAACATTTGATCTAAAAAGTTACTTGGTGTTATTTCTTCTATCTTGGTTTTCCTCTCTTATTATTCAAATAAATGGTACTACATTTCTCCAAAATTCATTGTCTATTCGTTCAATTTGCTGCAACTGCGTTGCATTACAGTTAAGCTTAAATATGCTATCATTACTATTTTTTGTTTAAGTGCCACTTCGGATTCTTACTCCATTTTCGTCTGTCGCAGAAAACAATTTCCCTGCCCATTGCAAATACATACAGTTTTGCAGTTCCATAACGTTAACCGTTTTTTAAACCTCCTGAGTTATAGTCTGCTTCCATTACTTTCCTTTTCACTTTTTCGAATGCTTTCCGATTACTTTGTTTCTTTTGCCAAACAAATTTATATAACATCGTATTGTTCTGCAGGACTTCATATGGAATACCAATTGACTGCATTACAAAGACTAGTTGACTAACCAAAAAGATTTAATAACTGTAATTTTGCCATGAATGCTGATGTCTCGTTTGCTCCAGGTCTTTATTAATTTTTCTATGGTTTCAACTCTGCCTTTCCAGTTTTCTTCAATGTTTTTGGCCATTTTTATCTTTTTCAAAATAAATTCCAAGTATTTTTATTCTTTCAACTATAGAGAAAAGGCAGATTGTTTTCATTTATTCTCCTGCCCATTCTGATAGCTTTGGTTTTTATTCATATTTAACTTAAGACCAGAGAACTTTTCGAATGCTTTCAGAATATTCAAAGATTCAATCATATCATTTTTGTTATCTAAGAATAGGGTGGTATCATCAGCGAGTTGTTTTATCTTTAATATACTGCTCATTTGCATGGTGCCTTGTTGGCACTTGGATACCCGTTACTTCACTTTTTTCTAATCTTTGCAGCCAAGAGCTCTACAGCTAAAACACAAACGCTAAAGGAGAAAAGGGACAGCCTTGCCTTATTCCACAAGTTACATTAAATGGCTCAGACAACCAGCCTCCATGATTGATACAGCTTTGGTACCATTTGTTTAAAACGTGTACCCATCTTTGGAAATCGGTCCCAAATCCCAAAACCTTGAATACATGTAAAAGATATTTTTTTGATATGGAGTCCAAGGCTTTTTCATAATCTATAGCTAATAAATATCCTGCCCTTTCCCGTTTTATTTAAATAGTTGATTACATCATCGATGGTTCTTAACACTGTTGCTATATTTCTTCCCTTTATGTATCCAACTTGATCTTCATTAACTAAGTTATGGATGACTTTTACCTAGTCTTTCCGAGAGTACTTTTGCCAAAATTTTATAATCGGAGTTTGTAAGAGTGATGGGGTCTCCAGTTGTTAAGTTTATCTCTAACTAAGTCTTTACCTTTGAAAAAAGAGTTATAATGCCTTGCCGTTGTGTAAATGAGAGACTTCCACTGTTAAAGGATTCAATAAAGGAGTTAGTGACAACATTGCCTAATTTTGACAAAAAAAAAACCTTGTAAAAACTCGGTTGTTAAGCCATCGCTTCCTGGAGCAGAGCCATTTTTTTTCATCTTCTTGAGAGCAGATGTCGTCTCTTCTAATGTCACTGTGCCTTCACATGTTACTGTGTCATTTTCTTCTAATGTCTTATTTCTGCATTTTCAATAAAAATGTCGGTAGCTTCTTCTACATTCGACGCTTCAGTATTGTGGGCATATAACTGTTTATAAAATGCAATTTGTTCTTGCATTATTTCTCTTTGGTCAGTAATAATGTTACCTGTCTCTGTACACACAGTCTTGTAATAATCTTATTTCTGCTTCGTGCCTTTTCTAAACTACAAAAATATTTTGTATTCTTTTCTCCTTCTTCTATCCATTTAAGTCTGCATCTTACTTGAGCGCCTCTAGCTTTGTAAGCCTGCAAAATCTCTAGGTTCTGTTTTACTGTCATAAAGTGCGTTTATTAATATTTTCATTTTGGGGATCGCTGGCGAGCTCTCTTTTCTAGACTTTGTAACTTTGATTGCAATATCAGAGATTCATTTCTTTTCTCACAAGCCAGATTTTTCCCGAAATCTATACAAAATTTCTTATTTCAACCTTACACATTCCCATTTTTCTAAATGATTCAGACCTTCATTGTCTAAAAGAAATGTATCTAACATATCTTTCATCTTTTGTACAAACAGAACATTTTTAAGATAACTATTATTAAATCTCCAGTACCCTGGTCCCCGGATGAAGTCATTCTCATTCAATTCAAGGACAACGGCCTTATGGTCAGAATTCGGAACAAAAAAAATGTTCACACAAAGTACAAAACGCAAAATGTTATTAGAAACAAAACAATAATCTAATCTGCCCGCATTAAATGGGTTAAGACGAATCCATGAGGCATCTTTTTCTTTTGGATGATAAAGTCTCCAGGCATCTGTTAAATCTAATGTATTAATAACATGCTGAAAACTGGCAGTTTCCGATCTGTCGTGGGGTTGACCCGCAATGTATGTCGAGGTCACTGTTCAGAGTGCAGTTAAAAATCACCAAGAATAATTAAATCTTTGTACTCCATAGAATTGAAAACTTCAATCAATTTTTCGATAATATATAGATTTTTTTTTCCTTTGTGTTGTTGGGTGCATAAATATTGGCAACCATTAAATTATAGCATTCATTTACCACTGAAATTACTAAGATTCTGTCTTGTGCAAGCTCTAACTTAACATTTCCCTTAAAGTGTTTTGAAATCAAAATAACTTCTCCTCTGCTTTTGTTCGTTCCCTCATTGTAAAAAATAGTTCCACCCCATTGCTTTTCCCATTCATTTACATCCCTGTCTGTTATGGAACATTCTTGTAAGCAAATAACATCAAAACGTTTTTCTTTGAAATATGCAAACAATGATTTCCTTTTAAACCTGTTTTTTTTAAGACCCCTAACACTTAGTGAAAACAATATTCATTTTTATCCATGGATAGAAAAGTTCAGTTTATTTTATTAATCTATCGGCAATTTCAATCAGATAAACACTGTTCAAACTCATAGTCCATAGTATATTTCCAGCCATTGTCCGTTGGTAGTCATGAATAGTAAACCTGATCTATTCCCCCGATCAACCGGTGTGGATTCTGACTCGGAGTCCACAAAATCTGCTGTCATCGAGTCATCCGACCCATGGTCATAGCGCGATACTTTTCTGCTCCCTCTCCCGGGCTGCGTCGGTGTCTGGACAGGTGCCGTTTGCTGGGGCTTGCTGACCTGTTGCGGGGAGAGCGGTCCAGGGAGGACAGAAGGGTGGTCTGACGGGACAGAGGACGCTCCCGGTCATTCCCGTCGACAGACTTACAGTGTACTGCTCTGTTTCACTAGTGCTAAGATTTTCTTTGACACCAGTCTTTTTGACACCATTCTTTTTTGCCGTTTGTCTGTCTGTCCATGGTATGTTCACCAGTCCATCCATCCGTTATTTGTCCGTCCGCTGTCTGTCTGTCTGTTAGTTTACATTTGACGTTACCTCTTTTGTGTCCCGATTGCCCACACTGTCTACATACAATGTCTTCTGAGCACTGTGAGACATGGTGAACTGGCTTCAGACAGCGTGAACACATGACTTTTTTCTGCTGTTTTTGTTCTCTGTGGAACAATTTAGCTGTAAAAATGCTGACTTTCACACATTTATCAAGAGGAGTAGAGGGGACAGTTATAAAAACAAACCTGCTACCCGTTACAAATCGAGTCAATTTGTTGTCTGCGTCGCGAGCTCTCTCCATCTTTGCAACCGAGCTTGACAAGTGAATGCTTGATTTCCGAGTCTGCGACCGAGATTGGGATGTTGTCAATCCATAGTTTTGTAGAGGGCTTTTCCTCACCTGTATCACTGTGGAGGACATAGGGGTTAGTACTGCATACCTGTAGCGTAGTGTCCCTCATCCGCACACCCTGGACAAGGATTGCCATCCGTGCCTCCTTGGTGGCGGGGTAAATACGTCACAAGCTGCCAATGTTCTGAGCTCCTTTGATCGAGCCCTGGCCAGCTACTCGTTCGGCCACCAAGCACATTTCCAATACGGACGGCTGATTCTTGTCGTGATCCAGAATGTTCTTTGATTTGAGAAAAATGGGAGTTACTGTAGAAAAAGCTTGCATTTTCAACAAATAAACTGGAACGTCAGGGAAAAAGAAAAAAAAGAAACAGACGCTGTCACGGTTAGCGTGTGTAGGCAAAGCGTACGACTGAGTTCACAGCTCAGATTCGGACTGTTGAGAGTGTGGCAAAATACGTCCGCACTCGTCGAGCGACACTCACCGAATCCGGTAATGAGATTTATAACGTTCTAGTTTTGATACCAAATGCAGTCCATAGCCTGTCCCTGTACTGGAATGGCCAGATCCAGAGCAACTGGATACACTTTGATACAAATTGCTGTCCATGAAGAAGAATGGCCAAAAGAAAGGGACGAAATGGCTTCTGGGTGGATCCACTACAATTTATTTAAGTTTAGTATAGTCAGGAAGTAGGGGGTGGTCACAGTAGCTTTTGATAATGAGAGTAATACTGGTAGCAGGTTTAGTCATAGTATACTATATTCAATAATTAGTATACTATGACTAACTAATTATTATACTAATTATTGATAATTATTTTACTGTTTGTGAGACTGGTTGTGTTATGTACAATGACTACTAGTATGGAAGGAGATGGTAAATGTGGTGCTCTTAGTAGTGGTAACAGAGGCTGACAAAAGGAAATGTGATCTCCATCTAGCAACACTATGGTATGTGCCCCTTAGTCAAAGGGCACAACAGTTTGGGTGGGACTGGTGTTGGTGGTGCAGGTGCATACATGTGCATGTGTAAGCGTGCAAATGTGTGCAGATGTGTGCGTGCGTGCATGTATATGTGTGTGTGATATTGTGAGAGTAGAAGAGTAATGTTTGATATAGGGTCCCTGTTGCTCTTCCTGCCGCGCCCCCCCCCCTCCACACCCCTTTTCTTACTTTCTTTCCCCATCCACCTCTCCGAACCATTTCGTTTTGACACACCCCCCTCCTCCACTTCGATTGGCCTCCCCCCCCCCCAATTTCTTAAAACTACGCTGGCCTTCAGAGATACTTGCATCCCTCCCCTCTGGGTTAGGTGTGACCGAAGTTGTAATGGATACTGACGTTGCAGCAACTACTATCATAACAACTGATGAATGGACTTTCTGTGTTGGATTCGTTAGAATATGTATGTTTTAGTCTCGAGTCAGAAAAAATCTTGGTGTATAACACTTTATCATGATGGCATGTGTGTGTGTGTGTGAGTGTGTGTGTGTGTGTATTCATATGTATATGTGTGTGTGCACGCGTGTGTGTGTGTGTGTGTGTGTGTGTGTGTGTGTGTGCGTGTGTATGTGTGTGTGTGCGTGTGTGTGTGTGCGTGTGTGTGTGTGTGTGTGTGCATGCGTGTGTGTGTGTGTGTGTGTGTGTGTGTGTGTGTGTATGGTTTGCTGGGTGGTGCATACTTGACTGTGTATGTGTGTGTGAAAGGAACAATAGAAATTTAAAAGTGTAAAATGGATGGGCGCACCAATGGTGTGATTGCTTATTGTTTTCGAATGTGCAGATTCCTGATGAAGGCTGAAAAGCCAAAAATTTGACAATGGAATAAAGTGGAAGAAACAGGCACGGGCATGTGGATTTCTTTACTTGTTATTATGATATTCCTACATGGAACTATCCTTGCCCCCTTCTACTGCTAGGTGCGGAGTCAGACTTATGTAACCCAGGTTCACAATTTTTACCCAAAGAAACAAAATCCAAAAACCTTTCTAGTTGACCTTTATTGTTCATACAGCAAACTCTGGAAATAAATTTTGTTTGTTAAATCAGATGCCACTAACCTCAACTCCAAACAATGTCAGAACAGTCGTTAGAATATAATGATTTAGAGGATCAGGTACAAAAGAAAAACAACAGACGATAGAACAAGGCAGAAAAAGTGGCACTGAAACAGAGGACAGAAAACAAGAATAAACATGGCATCAAACCAAAATATAAAGAAACAAAACCTAGAGCATAGCACAACAATTCTTTATTATAATGACTTCTCAATTGGACATTGAAAAGAAAACGAGCAGATGGACATACATTCAAATCAGATTCCCTGGCAGGATCATTATTTTATGACCAAAACAATATTCATCATAACAAAGTAGATGGTGTCAGTGCACTGTGATCAGACCCAATTGTCAAAATTGAATTCAGCGGACTACACACATCTTGGCCAAACTGAATGATTTTTGGCAAGCCCACAACTATACCCAAGTGTGGTTAGTTGGCAAACAATACTTCTGTGCTTGAAGGTTTGAAACCTTAAACACCGAAATACGTATACATCACATCTGCCATCTGACATCGGTCCAACATACCTTCAAGTTTATCGCAAAAACATCAATTATTGCCTTTGAGCTTACTGATATTATCTGCTTATAACACTGACTTTAAACACTGAATTATTAACTACAACAGTTAATGAGAACAAAACGCAATAATTATAATTTTCATATGCAAGGACTCTTGCGGACATTCCTTACTAGACCAGCAGGAAAACATTCCTCCCCACCTAACGAGTGGGTTCACGTTGTAGCTCCATCTGACTACTTGAGCAGTCACATCCTACCTTCATGCAAAAAACTCAAATCAGAGGCAATAACATCAAGACTTATGAAATAAAAATAAGCACACTATAGAAAGTAATAAACTGAACACATGAGCAACCATTACATAAAGCAGGCTGAGATTATACTAATTCCATGTCTCCACTTCAAGGACTTTGGAAACCAGGAACATGTGTAAGGGTTTCCAGAAGCATATATACCATCAATTTAATCACCAAGCTCATAGCCCATCAGACCTCCAATGGTCATATCAAGGCCATCACTGTTTAGTTCAGATGACAAATAAATTTCTCTGATATAAGGCTAAATTGTTTTAAAATGTGAAACAACTAATAAATTTTGCACTTTATGTACTCTACATAATAAATTCTACATAATTATGTTTATGCCAGTAGTAAATTTTAACTTAAAATTCACATACAATATATTCAAATTAAATATTGTATTCCTAACCTGAAACTTGTATAAACCAATTTTAATTCAGCAATAGCAAAATATGGCTTCAGAAAAAGTACTGGTAATAATTAGGGGCAGACCCTGGAAATAAGAAGGCAGTTTTGACCATGTGGTTTTATCAATTATCAACCACTTAATCCAACTAAGAAAATTGTCAGAAATAGTTCCCAACATATTTTTGTATCTGATCTATACCATGAATATGTTCACAAAAAATGTACTTCATCTCCAAAGCTAAACTTAGCTCACTAAACCTGAATTACCAGTTTTGACTCTAAAGTGTGTTTACCAACACATGTTGCCCATGCTTATGGAAAATAATACAAGCACAAACAGAATCCACTCAAATCTAAGTCATCATACCAAATGCAGTAAAATAAAATCATTAAATCAAGAAAATAATACCACAAAGCATTATTCCCACACATGTATCATCTAGTCATGTTAACTAACCTGATTTAGCACCAAGGTTCTTTCCTGCCAACAACTGACTTGCTGTCTCACTTACACATGAGAATGAAGTGAAAAAGTCTTGTTACCCAAATCTAACAGAAATAACAGTGAACAACGAAATAACACAGTGAACAACAAAATAACCATCAAAATATTCTAAAACTCCTAAATACCACATAAATAAATGACAGTAAATAGAACACTACATACTCTATTAAAACTAATTAAATTACTACTAACCTGACTGTGTCAGGCAGGTTACACTTATAAAAGGGTTTTCTGAAAACTCTCTCTGTCTCTCTCTCTCTGTCTGTCTCTCTCTCTCTCTCTCTCTCTCTCTCTCTCTATATATATATATATATATAAATCTTTGCCAAGTCATTACTAAAATGACTGAAGAATTCTTAGCCTGCACTTGTTTTCCCCCATAATTAATTGTTCAGCATTATATTGTTTGGTCAATCAGTGGGATATTGCATCTCTTAGGAGATTTTAGTAAAGGTTGTTCTGCACAGTTCTTAGCCACTGACAATGCTTGAGTTATTGAACAGCAGAGCTGACCACTCAGACTGTTCCGTATCTTTTGATCTCCCTTGCATCCTTGAATGGATCCTCAAGCATAGGCTCAAACATTGTCCCCTACCTTTTATATTGTTTGCATAATGCTTTTAGTTTTTCAGCAACTTTTTCCTTCTCCACACTTTCGTTTTACTCCATTTTACTCTCCTTCGCTGATTGCTTTGGGGTGCTGTTGGATTCTTTTTTGAGCCCTTGGTGGTGAGAACACCACAGAATTATGGACTGTGGTGTGTCTGTATTTGAAACCAGGAGCACAGACACAATCAACTATGTCTCCCTGATGAGTCCGACCGTGGACGAAAGGCCTCGGAGCAGGCAATACAAATAGATCTGCCTTCGAGAGGGTTACGATGGTTCCCTCAGGCAGCTAGTGAGGGTTTCTCATATTTATGATATATTCACCCTGCTTTCTTGATTTTTTTTTTTTCTAAAGTTCAAATCTTTGCCAAGTCATTACTGTAATGACTGAAGAATTGTTAGCCTGCACTTGTTTCCCCCCACTGCTTAATTGTTCAGCATTATAACTTACTGGCCAGCATGCCGCAGCTGGCAGTTAACCCTCTTAGCGGTCAAAAAGAAAAAAGAGGAAGAAAAAGACTCATTATCGGTGCATGGAATGTGCGCACATTGCTGGATAGAGAGGACACAACACAGCCCCACAGAAGAACTACTCTTGTAGCCAAAGAGCTGGCGCAATACAGGATTGACATCGCTGCGCTCAGCGAGACTTGCTTTGCTGGGGGGGAGGGAGCAATCTGTGAACCAGAGGGAGGCTACACTTTCTACTGGAAGGGAAAAGCAGAAGAAGAGACGACAGACAGCATGGAGTTGGATTTGCCATCCGCAACACTCTGCTACACAAACTCCCATTAATTGTTACAATATATATATATATATATATATATATATATATATATATATATATATATATGTGTGTGTGTGTGTGTGTGTATACATACAGGGAAACACAGTGTCTTTGGAACAGTCTGTTCATTTACAGAATAATGCAAGAAATGTCCAAATATGATTTTTGATTCATATGTTAGCCTGTAGGGGATACACACACACACACAAAGAACTAACACATACGTGCATGCATGTACACAAAAATGCATGCATGCGTACACAGGCATGTACGCATGCGCTTGCATGCACTCATATGCAGCACACACACACATACACACATGCACGCACACACACATGCACGCACACACACACTCTTCATATATCTATATCTATATATATATATATATATATATATATATATATATATATATATATATATATGTTTTTTTTTTTTTCAAAAGACATGCAAATGCAAGTGTTAGCTGTTGCTTTTTTAGTGTGTTATTTGCTACTTTGATGTTAAAGGATTAATGCGTTACTGTTATTTCATATTTGGTAGATGTTCATTGATTTTTATATGTTCATAGCTTTGATCCTCATTGATTGGTGATAATGTATATTTTTACCCTTTTTCCCTATGCAATAATTTATATCTTAAACACTTGTACACACTCATGCAAGTACCGACAAGCACACGTATGTTCATATCGAACTTTTATATGCAGTCAGCTCCCTCCCACTCTCCCCATCCCTTCCTTTTCCTCCATCCTTTCTCACCGTCTAATATCACTTTCTGTGATCAGTCTTTAACAGAATAACAACAATAACACACACACACACACACACACACACACACACACACACACACACACACAGGTAGGCGCATCTGTGACCTGTGTTAAAACAGATTTTCTAAAAAACACTGTGACATTGCTATCAAATCCTTTCTCCCTCAAACCTTAGATTAGATGGGGAGCACTTTATTCTTTCAAGAACTAAAAAATCACATCAAGTGGGACATCTTTGAACAAGGTTTACATGGAGTTTGCTGTACAGTATTCATATTTGATGTCTTGTAAATTGAAACATTCTTTAAGAACATTTTTGTAGGGAGTGTTACATGACATGGAATTTACCACAGTGCTTCTTCACCTTTAAAAGATATGAGCAGATTTAAAAAGACTGTCCTGTGTATAGTTGGCACAAAACTGTTTATGCTTTACGGTCACCTTTGCACATGGTAAAAACTGCTTAAGATTTGGATAGAATTGAGAGTTTGTTATCTATATGAACACACCTGCGGTATTGGCAAGGACATTTAAGTAACACTGTAGAAGACAAGACCATGGAGTGTATGAATCTTGAATGAGTGGTTCCAGTTTTTCAAAAGGGCCCCATGACACACTGAATGTTAGATAAGATGCAGACCATGGTCAGAAAGTCTCACATATAAATGCTGTTTATTGGACCCATCACCTTCTGGCCTGCAGCCTGTGAGCTAATCCATGGCACCTGGCCAGTGGCAAACTCTTTGTTATGGAATCAACTGATCAATTTCACAGAGTGCAGTCCCAATAAGGAAATCTTGCTTGTTAGTTATGGGACAGACCCTTTTCAATTTTTGCCACCAGGTGGAACACTCTCCACCTCCTCCTTTTTGAAAATTTCAGATCAGTGGGTTCAGGCAATATGCTTTCTTGGAGCTGGGACAGAATTTTTTTTCTCTCATTTCATTCCTGTTTTGTCTTCCTTTCTTCTCCCCCCCCCCCCCAGTTCACACTCCTTGCTTCTTTGCTTTTTTAACCTTCCAAGTCATTTATGTACTCATTTTTATTTTTCATTTTTTCACTTGATCTACTATATGAGTCAATGCGAGTTGTCATATACAAGGGGATATTCAACTATATTTCCTCACTTACCTTGGCAACACATCAAGCATTTTCTCATGAAGTAAATGGGTAACATCTCTTTCTTTTTCACCAGCTGGATAGCAGTATGCAAGTAATGGAGAAAAGTGTATTTGCTTTTTCACTTTTTTTCTATAATTACCTGACTTGACATTGTATAAACCCTCTGTCCTGCTGGTTGGTGTTCTCAAGAAGATTAAAAAAACTTTACACTTTTGCAGGAGTAATATCCTTTAAGGAGACCGACATTCCAGATGACCCTATAATTGTAACTAAAGAGATAACATTTTGCAGCATTTTATTTTAGTTTAAAAAAGTCTTCGTTGCCATCGTAGTAATGTCACTCTCACACCACTCATGTTCTGTCGCAGTCATGGTGCCTGCAGTCTACAGACAGCTATCAGTATTTGGTTGCAGTGAGGCAACCCACCAGTGGAGATGCTATTGGTTACTATTTTTTGGGGTGTGTGTGTTCTGATCTGAAATACTCTAGACATCACCTTTTTAGCTTAAGCTCCAAACTAATTACAAATATTGCTTAGTTGTGAAGACAGCGCGAATAGGCACCCTTTTCCAGAGGGGCACTGCATGCCATCTATCAATGATAGATCTAGTCAACTTGCTAACTCAAAAGACCTTGACAGGCATATATGTGGAAGGAAATCAAATCTGAGTTTGCAGAGCCATAGATTTATCATACATCTTACAATAATAAAAGGTAGGTTGATGAAAACAGTGCTGTTGAGTTCAACTGTGGACTGAGACTACTCCCTTTGGTAATATATCTAGACATCAACCAGGCGGTGAGATACAAATACCTGCAGTGTTGCAGCACACTCTAGAGATGCATCAGTCATGTGCGTAAAACTCAAACCTTTGTGATCCCAGCCTACCAGTTTGACCCCATTGCACATTTGGCAAGTATGGGTAGGAGCTGGTTGTGTCTGAAAAGTCTTACAAACGTATGCTCTGCAGAGGTCTGAATGTGTGACTTGTTGCAGTCCATGACATTACCCACTGTATTTCAGTAACTGGTTAAATCAACAGATTTGATGGTCACCTTATGAAATTTAAGCCTAGCAAAAAGTCCAGAAAATATTTTACCACACGCTTCCAGTTCTGTCTCCAAAGAATGTAATATACTGAAGAACTGATTCTTGAATTTCAGACTCTGCCCAGTGTGATTCAGCTGAAAGTCTCAGAAGACATAGACCCCGAGAGTTTGAGAAGTGAGGACATAGAGAAAGCCACCCCTCCTCGCAAGTACACATACGAAGAGTTGCTGGACCTCCAGAGTCGTCTGATGCTGGTGGCTGGAGAGGCAGAGAAAGGGAAGGAAAGTGTAGATCGCTTCATCACGGTCAGTGCTGTTTGCACTCTCATCCTACAATGTTTTTGATCAGTTTGACTTGTTGTTCGGTCAGTCAGTCAGTTCTGTCGTGATTTCTGTATTATCAGCTGTGTTGACAGCCTCAGATGTACTCATTTGGGAGGGGATTTTTGTACCCTGTCATGTTTTCATGACAAATTGCTCTTTGTTTTATTGTCATCACCACAATGACATCACGTGGTTGGCTGACTGATTGGTCTGTTTGATGTCCTCTTTACCTTTGACAGGGTTGATCTATCATCTGCTGAATTAGAAAAACAGACTGCTGTCTGCTGTGCTTTTGTTACATACTGTTCCTTGTTGTATCTCCATAAAGACTGTTTTCCTCTCGTCTCTTCAGACTGTTACATATTGTACTTCCTGTTGTATCTTCATACGGACTTTTCTATTGAATGTGCAGTACAGATTGTTCTATGTTATGTCTTCATAACAAAGTGTCATACTGTGTCTTCATTACACTGCTCTGTTGTGTCTTCATAACAGACTTTCATGTCATGCTTTCATTACAGACTGTTCAGTTGTTTCTTCATAACAGGCTGTTCTGTTGTATCTTGATTTTAGACTGTTTGGTCGTGTATTCAGTGCCAACTGTTCTGTTGTCTCCATTACAGATTGTTCTGTCATGTGTCCAATAGGGATTGTTTTATTCATTTACACACAGTTTCTTGTGGTCTCTATTACAGATTGTTCTTATTAACAGACTGTTGTGTCTTCATGATAGACAGTTCTCTATTGTGTTTTTATTACAGACCGTTCTATTTCTTCATTAACATAATTCTGTTTTGTCTCCATCAGAGGCTTTTTTGTTGTGTCTTCATTAAAGACTCTTCTGTTTCGTTTTCATCGCATACGGCTTCTGTTGTGTCTTCATATCAGATTCTTCTGTTTTGCCATCATTACAGACTGTTCTTCACTGAATCTTTTTACAGACTGTTCTGTTTTGTGTTTTTGTAACAGACGGTTCTGTGTTCTCTCTTCATAACAGATTGTTCTATGTTGTGTCTTCATATCACATTCTTCTGTTTTGTCTTAATTACAGACTGTTCTCCACTGAATCTTTTTTTTACAGACTGCTCTGTTTGTGTCTTCATAACAGACTGTTCTGTGTTCTCTGTTCATAACAGACTGTTCCATGTTGTGTCTTCATAGCAGATTTTCTATTGTGTCTTCATTACAGACTGTTTTGTGTTGTGTGTCTTTAAAACAGACTGTTCTGTTGTTTCTTCATGACAGATTCATATTTTGTACCATCTTTACACACTGTTCTGTTGTGTCTTGATTATAGATTGTTTTTGTGTGTCTTTATTACACACTGTTCTGAGTTGTGTCTTCATTACAGACTGTTCTGTGTCTCTCTGTTCATAACTGACTATTCTATGTTGCATCTTCATAACAGACTGTTCTGTGTTCTCTCTTCATAACAGATTGCACCATGTTGTGTCTACATAACAGACTGTTCTGTGTTCTCTCTTCATAACACACTGTTCTGTGTTATGTCTTAATAACAGAGGGTTCTGCTGTGTCTTCATGACAGACTGCCATGTGGTGCCTTCATTACAGACTATTCTGTTGTGTCATCATTACAGACAGTTCTGTTGTGTCATCATTACAGACTGTTCTGTTGTGTCATCATTACAGACAGTTCTGTTGTGCCATCATTACAGACTGCTCTGTTGTGTCATCATTACAGACAGTTCTGTTGTGCCTTCATTACAGACAGTTCTGTTGTGTCATCATTACAGACTGATCCGTTGTGTTTCTTTACAGACTGCTCTGTTGTGTCTTCATCATAGACTGTTCTTTTGTGTCATCATAGATCATTGCAGACTGTTCTGTTGTGTCTACATTGCAGACCATTTTGTTGTCACTCCTTTAAAGACTGTTTTGTTGCTTCTCTGTTACAAACTGTTCTGTTCAGTATTTAGTACACACTGTTCTGTTGTATTTTCAGTATAGACTGTTCTGTTGTGTCATTATTATAGACTGTTTTTTTTTTGTTATGTCTTCATTACAGACTGGTTTTAAATGTCCATGTTACTTTGCATTATTGTATTTCTCACACGATCTGGTTTACAGTACAATGTGATATTGTGGTATCAATTACTGAGAGCAGAATTGGGGTAAGACAGGAAACTTACTTTTTTATTTTGTTATTTATCCTACATAAAACATCAGTGTTATGAATTAAGCCACAAGCTCAGTTTAGTTCAGTTTAGTGGTTTATTTAATGTCTGTTCATTGCCAGTTGTTAAAAAACTTGTTTAACAAAAAGAAAAAGAACTTTACACTCAACTTATCATCCATGTGAGTATGTTCAGATCCACGTCTGATATATTATGCATATTTATAGAAGTGAAATACCCTAGACTTTTTTGTTTGAAAAATGCATCACAAACATCAGTCCTGAGGGTTGTTAGGACACATTAAATTATAATTATCTTGCACCACTTGAACTAATATCATCTTCCATCCTTTTCTCTCCTCTGCTAGTCACTGAGAATCACCAAAGGGCAGCAGTTCCATCCTTTCCTGGATGTCGTCTTTCCCACCACTTTATTTGTCTGCCTCTTCTGCTTTTTTTTTTTTTTTTTTTTTTTTGCACAGTGCCTGGCAAGATGGTTTTTTGGTGAGCTGGAGATTAAAAGATCTGACGGACCACACCATTTCAGTTTTCCTTTCTTGACAGTTGTCAGAGGTCTTCAGAGGGTCTAATGGCTGCCTTAATTCTTTTGCATACTTCTTCATTGGCGGCACGGGCTAAGTAGGAGATGTGCAGTATTTTGTGGTAGCATCTCATTTCCATATACCTACATTTTTCTTTGCAGATCTTCTGTCAAGTTTCATATTTCACAAGCATAGAGAAAAAAAGATATATCGTTTGTGTGCACATCATTCTCATTTTGGGACTGAGAGAGATGTTGTAACAGATGGTCTTGAGTTTTGAGAGAGTTGTTGATTTTTTTGTCCATTATAGAGAAAATGTATAGTTTTTGAACCATTTTTTTTCTGCCACAAATGCTTTCAGGTATTTGAAGCTGTTTACTGTCTCAGGTTTCTGACCACTTGCTTTGATGTCTGTTTTGATCCTTTCATGTTGTTAGTCATCAGTTTGCTCTTTTCAGCTCTGATTTCTATGCCATGATGCTGCAGAGGGTTTATTTACAAATTTTATTAGTTGGCAAATTTTTCTTCATGTTCAGGCAAACCATCCATGCCATTGGCTATGAGTAAGTTGTTGATAGTCCTGTCCCCAATACTTATTGTTCAGGGATGGTCTTCTAGTGCATCAGTCATCATTCTCTCTGGGAGAGATATGAAGATAGGTTGGTGGGGGGGGGGTGGGGGGGGGCCTATCTGAGCCTTATCTGAGGCTAACAGTTACATGGAACCATTTACCTCGTCTGCAGATGTAGAAGACAGCACTGGTTACTCTTTCATAACGTTGTCTGTGACATGACAAGCACCCTACTAATCTTGTACATGCTCATGGTTGCCCTTCTGGCTGCAAGCCAGACCTTGTCAAATGCTTCTTTGAAGTCAGTGGGAAGAAGGTGTAGATCCTACTGGTTTTAAATCATGCATGGACCAAATCGCCACCATAAGAATTACCATCGAGCAATCTCTGGAGTGGCAGACCCCCTGTACGCTGTATTTATGGATTTCCAGAGGGCATTTGACTCTGTTGACAGATGTACCATCTGGAAACTCATGCACCACTATGGCTTTCCCACCAAGTTTGTTGCCATCATCCAGCAACTCTACGAGGATGCCACGTACCAGGTCGTCCATGACGGGAAGCTAACGAATCCCTTCACTGTACAAACTGGCGTCCGTCAGGGGTGTCTGCTATCGCCGACAATTTTCCTGATGGTCCTTGACTGGATAATGTGGCAGTCTACAGACGGCAAGAGGACAGGAATCCAGTGGACTTTCATCAAGCAACTGGAAGACCTGGACTTTGCCGATGACATCAGCCTTCTCTCCCACAAACAGCAAGACACACAAGAGAAGCTATGCTGGGTAGCAGAAGAAGCAGGAAAGATGGGCCTCCAAATCAACACAAAGAAAACAGAAGCCATGAGAGTCAACAACCAGCAACGAGACCCACTACGACTACAACAGGAAGACATCATTGAAGTTGACAAGTTTGTCTACCTCGGCAGTGTGGTCAGCAAAGATAGAGGTACAGATGAGGATATCAAGAGCTGCATCAATAAAGCCAGGCACATCTTTATTATGCTACGGCCTATCTGGAATTCCTCTGCCCTCTCACTCCACAAGAAGATCAGAATCTTCAACTCAAATATGAAATCTGCCCTTCTATATGGTTCTGAAACATGGCGAACAACAAAGACAAACTCCAAACATTTATCAACAGATGTCTGTGAAACATTGTGAACATCAGATGGCCAGATGTTATTGCCAACACAGAACTGTGGAACAAAGACCAAGCAAGTTCCAGTAGAATCAGAAAATCAGAAAACGGAAGTGGGGATGGATTGCACACCCTCAGAAAGTCTCCATCCAACATCACAAGACAAGCCTTGAATGGAACCCTCAGGGCAAAAGAAAAGTGGGAAGACCAAGACAGACATGGCGAGGGTAGTACCGACGCAGAAGTGAAGGCCGCCAGAATGACGTGGGCCGAGCTGAAGACGATCTCCCGAAACCGTGTCCGCTGGAACAGTGTGGTTGCGGCCCTGTGTTCCCTAGGGAATTCAGAGGACTAAGTCAAAGTCTACTGGTGTTTATGTTTTATTACAAAGATTAAGGTTGAAGGTCTGTTCGGTAGTGTTTCTTCCAGTTTGTAAACCTGTTTGTTCTTCAAAACAAAATATAAATATACATACAAAACAAAGTGTGTAAAGTATGACATATTTTATATACAATGCAGAACAGATCAGTAAATTTTTTTTACAAATATTTCTTCTTCATACATTACAAACAACAGAAGAAAATGCACAAAATAGTACTCATCTTTATTTTCCCCTGTGGGACAGATAGTCTGGGTTACATGGGCACAATGAAAATTTAGATCTGATCTAGGACTTACCTAAGTGTTTCAGCTTTTGCCTAGAAACATTGTGGCATATTTTGGTGATAACCACCTGCTTAGCAAGAACCAAGCATGCAGATGTAAAATTTTGTTATTTTTTGTTATAAAGATCTACATTGATGTGGTTTCACAGATTCTTGCAGTGTTTTATCTTACTGTATGTGCATATGTAACATTTTTGAGCGATGAATTGGCCTGCATCATATTTTTAATGTGCTAATGAGCCAGAATAATTGATTGAATGATGAATGCATGCAGTCAGAAGATACACTTTTTACTCGCATACGTATATTGAACAATATATGGACAGTTCATTAGTTTGCACAAGTTTGCACTCTTTTTTACTGACAGACAACTACATAGAGAGACAGATAGGCTCACACACACACACACACACACGCACACGCACACACGTATGTATGTGTTTGTGTATATGTGTGTGTATGTGTGTGTGTGTGTGTATATATATATATATCTATATATATATATATGTGTGAATATAACTACCTAGGAGTACAAACAGCATACCATTACTGCACTCATAGCAGACCAATTCATTGTGATTTTGCGGTGGACAGATCATGGAGAGCCTGATACGTTTGGGAAAGACCTACGTCCAGCTGTGCCAAGATGGCTGTGTGCTGTTCTGGACTGGACAGTGGAGTTCCTGTGTGATGTCAAGCGGCCTGTCTGCTGTGTCTCCGAGTTCTCCTGCCAGGGCAAGCTGAAGGGCCACCGCAGTACCCCTGGCCAGAGCTCTAGAAAGAAAGAAGATCTGGAGGTGGGTATTTGGGTCACACAGAAGATCTGGAAGTGGGCGTTTGTGTCACACACACAGCAACAAGAACAAAAAAATCTGGAGGTGGATATTTGTGTCACACACTGCCACAAGAAAGGTCTGGAGGTGGGTGTTTGTGTGACATGCTGCAATAAGAAAGAAAATCTGGAGGTGGGTATTTGTGTCATACACTGCAACAACAAAGAAGACCTGGAGATGGGTATTTTGTGTCACACACAGCAACAAAGAAAGAAGATCTGGAGTGGGTATTTGTGTCACACTCTGCAACAAGAAAGAAGATCTGGAGGTGGGTATTTGTGTCACATACAGTACTGGAGGTGGGTATTTGTGTCACACACAGCAACAAAGAAAGATCTGGAAGTGGGTGTTTGTGTCGTACCTTGCAACAAGAAAGATTTGGAGGTGAGTATTTTTGTCACACTGCAACAAGAAAGATCTGGAGGTGGGTATTTGTGTCACACACAGCAAAGGTAGGTTGATATTTGTGTCATGCACGTAAGAAGAAAGAAGATATAGAGGTGGGTATTTGTGTCACACCATGCAACAAGAAAGAAGATCTGGAGATAGGTTTTTGTACCACACGCGGCAACAAGAAAGACGATCTGGAGGTGCATATTTGTGTCACACACTGCAACAAGAAAGAAGATCTGAGGTGGGTATTTGTGCCACACACAGCAACAAAAAAGAATGTCTGGAGGTGGGTATTAGTGTCACACACAGCAACAAAGAAAGAGGATCTGGAGGTGGGTATTTGTGTCATACACTGCAACAAGAAAGATCTTGAGTTGGGTATTTTTGTCACACAGCGCAAAGAGAAAAGTCTGGAGGTTGGTGTGTATGCCGCACACATGTCACACACTCCAACAGGAAAGAGATCTGGAGATTGATATTTGCGTCATACATTCCATTTTGAAAGAAGATCTGGAGGTGAATATTTATGCCAACACACCAAGAAAGAGTATTTGCTGGTATGTACTTTGTCACATAGTTCACAGGAAAGATGATCCTTTTCAGTCACTGATAATGCTTCTCTCCTCATAAAGTACTTATTTATGAGTAAGCAAAAACTCTAGGGAGAGCAGAAAGTCATCAGAAAAGTAATCTCCCTCAGGAAGTTTTTCATTCCTGAACTCGGTTCACTCTGAGGGTGCCAGCTGCATCCAGTCGTGACTCTCAGATGCCCATTTGCCATCAACAGTTCTTTTAGGTACTGGCAGCCAAAATTAGCATATTGTTTTTCATACCTAAGATCTGTATCATTGCAAAGTAAATGGAAAAACATACAAAACACAACAAGAATGAAGTCTCTGTCTTCAGTCGTTTCCGAGATATTGCAGTTTAAAGTTGCAACGTTTTTATGCACCTGACAAAATGAGATATCTTCCCATGTTTGAAAGCCAATAGTATCATACATGATTGATACATCTGGTTATAAATTGGTGTTCTCAATCTATACAACTACACTCTTTGAACAAGTAAGTTCAGGGGGTTCAGTTTGCATGGCTTTTTGTGTGATAAAGTGTTTAAACTTGTAACAAATTGCAATTCAGCGACTTTCGAATTTGCATGATGTGGCTACTTTGAAGCACTGCAGCACAGTAAGAATAGCCATTTCAGAGTTTCCAGTGGTTTGGACAAACTCTCTAAGTTGTACTAAGCAAAGTCATTTTTTTTCTGAGGTATCTGCTATAAAAACATTTGTGAAAACTTCTGTGCTAAAAACAGGATATATTGCAATTTGGACGGCAGAAAAATGGGGGTAGAATCGCCCGCCACACTTAAAATTGCTATAACTTCTAAACTACTTCATGAACTGTTTCCAAATTTTGCATACAGTTTCTATACAGTATTTCCTGTGAATCAAAGTGTAGATTTTTGTTATTTTGTACCTAACATTTTATTTCCTGTACTAGAATAGTGGCCAACAGGGGCGGAATGATGATGATGTCCAAATAAAACCGACAGTTTTTCAAAACTTACTGACAGATTTCAACAAAAATTTGGTATGATGTTGTCTGTATTGTTATTTATAAAATCATGTTATTTTTTTGCTGTTTCTGACAAGTGCTGGCATCCACCAAACAAAAGGTCACTTTACGATAAGGGTGGGAAGTGCACTCTTGCAGACGGGCAGATAGGGTTGACTACATACATTGTTCTTTTTTTGTATGCAGCATACTTCAGGCACAGTTCATTGTTAATTGGAACAGACCAGGCATGGCCAGTGGTGTGTTTTGGAGACTATGTTGAAGTCACTGGCAAACAAAAATATGCTTTGCACTAAATCTGTGTCTGTCTTGATTGGCCACACAAGCGTGTTTTGTTTGCAAGAGCAAATTTTCTTCAGAAAATTGTCTACTTTCTCAGAGAGAGTGGATCTGTGACACACACTGCCAAATCATCATCATAGAAAACTACGTTCTGGCCAATTTTTGTAAAAGACAAAGTCTTCCAGAAGGCAATCAGTGGCATGTTCATTGATTTCATCATTAATGCAGCATGATTGCATCCTAAAAATGGGTGATAACTTCTTATGTCTCCATCTCTTCCTCGGTCACCATCACTTCATCAGTCCCCAAGCCCAACTGCTCTGCCTCAGGAAAAGTTGAAGTGGAGACACAGCTCACACCTCATCCACTTTATCCTGGTCTGGTGGTTCTCCAACTTACAACACAGCCAATAGTGAACACTGGCATGTGTGGTAAAGACTGTGGCCTATATAAAGGTTTTGGGTGACCAGCCACCCACGAACCCTGGCATGTTAGGTAAAGGCTGTGTGGCTATATATGAAGGTTATGGGTGACCAGCCACCCACAAGCTCTGGCATGTGAGAATGCTTCTTTGATTGGTATGGGTGACATGCCACCCACAGTATCTGACGAGGATTATAAGCTTTTATTATTTTCTCCTTTTATTTACCACCAAAACACCACAATATTTAATGGGGGCAAGCACAAATACATAATGAACAAAGTCATAAAACTTAGTTACATATTATGAAAACTGAGTTTAGTTTTTGAAGATTTAAATGACAGTCTGGGTATTTTTTCACCCACAAGCTCTGGCAAAGGTTAAACAAATTATATAAAAATGTGGATGCATTTTCTCAGTTAAAAAAAAAAAAAGGAAAGGAAAGAAAAAACATTAAAGCATGGCACAGGATCACTTAACTGAACTGTGACTGCATGCTTTTATGTATATATTTCCCTGTCTGTTTCATCATTGTGCGATATATGTGTGTGTGTGTGTGTGTGTGTGTGTGTGTGTGTGTGTGTGTGTGTGTGTGTAATTACTGAAAAAAAAAAAAAAAAAAAATACATTTAAAGCATGGAACTGGACCACTTTATTGAACTATGAGTGCATGCTTTCATGTAAATTTCCCTGTTTCTTCATCATTTGTGCAATGTGTGTGTGTGTGTGTGTGTGTGTGTATGTGAAATTACTAGAAAAAAAAAAAAAAAACCATGGCATAGGACCACTTATCTTAACTATGAGTGCATGCTTTTATGTAAATTTCCCTGTCTGTTTCTTCATCATTGTGTGATGTGTGTGTGTGTGTGTGTGTGTGTGTGTGTGTGTGTGTGTGTGTGTGTGTGTGTGTGTGTGTGTTACTGCTCTCTGTCCATTCCTTATAATTTAATTTTAGTATCTGTTGTTCTTTGTAAGCAAAAATGTATTGCATGTTCTTTGTAAACAAAAGGTACATCCTCTGCAACACACATTTTTGTCGACAGGGTGTGATTTAAGCATTGCCAATAACATGTTAAGTATTTCATCATTATGATTTTGAATGAACTTGTTGATTTAATCATTGTGAATGTAAAAGAACATAAATATGCATTATATGCTTTTTTTTTTTAACAAAAGGTAGAACTAAATTAAAGAAAGATTTAACTTTATTTTGGACTCTACCTTTTTATCAACTACTCTGTTTTTATTCAGTATGTGTTGTGCTGTTACAGCAATATACATACTGTGGAGCATAACATACAATCACCAAAAAATATCATACATACAACACCACCAAAAATATCATAAATGTTACTGTCACAACAAGTAATGTCTTGGCAATGCAATGCTACTGTAGTGTATTCTAGCAGTTTTACTTGAAAGTAATCACTAAGTGTTCAAAACCTTGCTGTGTTTGCCAGTAAGGGAGGGGAGGGGTGGGGAGGGGGGAGAAAGCAAATCCATACAGTTCAATTACAGAAATTTCAAATACACTAGGGAAAAAAATTTAGATTGCTAAGCTAAACTTTGTTGAGTCGGGTTGACTCGGTTGACTCGACCCCCCCCCCCCCCCCCCCCCCCCCCCCCCCCCCCACCACTACACCCTCCTTACTGTTCAACTCTCAGACTCTCTCTCTCTCTCTCTCTCTCTCTCTCTCTCTCTCTATACCACCAAACACGCTTTCCACATCAGTATGACAGTAATGATCGGTGTTTCGATTGATGGTCATTTCAGAAGACAGTGCTTTCAGAATTCAAAGCCTCGGACCGTCTTGTACGCGCGGTTGTGGCTTCCGGTTCGAATATCTGTCTCAAACAGGTGTTTTTAACTACGATTTTCTCTATAATCGTGTAATGGAATCAGTAACCATTTCACAAATACATGAATCGACATAAGTGAAGCCCATTACTGATATCTATTTTCATTAGTTTGTCTTTAAAAAAAAATACGATCGCTTCGCTTCGACGGCGCAACGCGTGGGACTTTTCCGACCTGTTTAATCTTGACGAACACCGGCTGAATTACGAACAAATAACTAAGCATTGGCACAGTATTAAGCGATTTAAAATAATTGATCGTTTCATTAATGTTCTCGTTTGTTATTATATGCGTTATCTTACCAAGTGCGTCTTGCAATTCAACAACGATTAGCGCATTCGACTCGGTCATTGTCGGATCTCGGCTTCGTTCCGCCATTTTTGAAATCTTCGACAAGGAGCAAATGTTTGCATTTGGTACCTTCGCTCGCTTTGATTGGCTTGCGCTTTGCGAGCATTCAACCAATCGCTTAGCTTGATACACCAATGAATGCGGGAGAGAACGGCCTTTCTAGCGCATCGTTAATGTGTGTGTTTTTTTTTTTTTTCGCAAGTTTTTTTTTAGCAACGACGCTGGAAAGACAACACTTGTAACAAGCCTCATAAAAACTTCGATTCTAATCAATTTAAACGCATCGTACCAAAAAGAAAAATAGACTGAAAAAGCTTGAAACATGCTCTTGTATTCTGACCTATTTAAACGCCAGTGAATGGAATGAACACATTGTATGTGTTGATTTTCGACACAGTGTAGTTCGAACGCTCGGCCAAATGGCGCCTGCGACGCTTCGGGATGTGTGACGCGCTTCGTTTTCGTGTGAACGGATGGGTGTATTTGGAATAAAACAGTCATCGTACCGTCTATTGCAAACACAAATAAACAACACAGAGTTCAAAAGGAAACTGTATTCTTTATTCTTCTTTTAAACGCGTTATTCATAGATACTGCCAATTGAAAAACAAGCATATTTTTCACTCGGCTGAACTTTCCCGTACGCTGAAAGAAGGGCTGCCGGTACCTAGTTCTTTTGTCCTGCCACTGCCTGGTCTGGGATTCAAACCTGCACCTTGGAGTTCAATCAGAATTATCAATGTTAATAACTTGATTGGAGTACAATATCCTTGTCTCATGCCACGCCTTCCTGGTGATCTGTGGATGTTTTTTCCAGTTCTTGAAAAGTTTCTATGTTCGCACACCCGGGTGTCCATTGGCTCCGACAGTAAACCCCA
>JADBJO010023609.1:0-26312 GCA_016801955.1 Conus betulinus
CAGTTTACAATAACCCCTACACACATCCTAGCAGTCTATAACCGAAGTTTCATCTTGTCTGTAAGTGTGACCATGCCATCAGTTGCTGGCCAAGAGTGTGCCACCCCAAGCGCTCCTTTTTCTGATCTCTGGCCAGGCTGGGAGAGGACTCAACACATACTACATCGGCGGCACTGCCTTCATCCATCCTGAGGAAGTCAGAAACCAAAGAGCGGGCGGCCGGGTGGCTACATCCATGTTCATTACTTTGATTGGTAAATCATAGCCATGGGGATGGGGAGGCAGGAGGAACAGTTGCGGAAAGGGGGAAGGGGGGGGGGGGGGGGGGGGGGGTGGGATTGATGTGAAGGGATCAGTGGTAGAAGATAAAAAGTTTTGGTTCTTTCTCCTGTGATCAACTTAACATGAGTCATGAAGAGTAACAAGATTGTTACATTCTAGCTTGGGTTTCAGTAACAGAGTGATGGAAAAGCTTGAATGTGTTAGGAGGTAAGTGCATAGGTTTCATTCTTGAAACTTTTGCATAGGTGGATAAGGTTTTGCAGTGACATACAGATACATAATTTCCTTGAAGAAAAATATAACTGTCTAATTTTTACTTTCCAAGGAAAGTGTAGTTGCTGTACTTCCAGATTGTTGCACAATGAGAGACATTCAGTGTACTAGAGATGATCTGGCTGCTGGTGATGTTGCAGGGAAGCTGCTTCAGGTTGCTGAGACAGAGATCAAGGGAGCAGCCTACTCTATGCAGGAGTTCAATGGAAAGCTCCTGGCCAGTGTCAACAGCAGTGTGAGTAGATTTTGTGTGCATTGATTCAGAGTCCAGGTGCATGCATGGGCAGGCCCAGCAACCATTGCTATAGGCTAAGTGCAATCGGACCAGGGTGGTGGATGGATGGTGGTATTGCATGCTGGCTTGTTGTTAATGACATTTGTATTTGAAAGAGCATTGCTGAAAGATATAGTATATTCTAAAAAAAAAAATTAAGAAAAATTGCTATACAACAGACATCTTGTCCAAAGATATTCACATTATATCAGCAAACTGATAAAAAATAGGACCTGGGAGCTTTCAGGGCACAGCAGTCTATTGTGAAACTTTTTCCTCATACTTACCTATCCAACCAAATGTGTATCCATTTTTGTGTGTGGAGGACCTTCATTAGAAAGGAAGCTGAGAGCTATGAAGAGGTGTGGACAGTGAGATTGGGAATAATGTTGTGTATAGCTCACCCGACCACAGAGGATGTGTGTGTGCTGTCACCCTGTCATTTCAGGTCAGCCGGTCAGGGCACTGCTAAAACTTTCAGACTTGAGGGCCTTGACATCAGCCATGACCTTTCAGTTCAGAGCTAGTTGCACGCTGCTTGTTAGGGAGCTACTGGATCCAGCAGGCGCTCAAAGTGGAGTCTGCCACAAGTTCTGGAAGATCTAGCCTCCAGTGACCACTTGGCAAATGCTCTGTCAAGAACCACACAATTCAAACAGCTTCTTGCAGCCTAATCGGCTATGGAGGCATGGTTAACTCTCTTCTCCCATACATTTTTTTTAAGGATCTTATAATATGGTGATGATCCACACCATGCTAGGATGAATTTGTTTGGATAGGTAAGTATATCATAAAGCTATATTTAGTAGTGAAATTCCTGTATATTTGTCAGAGCTATGATTAGGTTTTAAAACACGCCTAAACTTTATTTTATTTCTGGGAGAGGAAAACAAAAGTGAAAGTAGAACATCTATTTGCAATCAGGTGTCTTAGCTAGAGGGAAAGCAAAAAGGCAGTAGACGATTGGCAAAACAAGAGATGGCTGTCCCAGAATACCTTTTAGAAATAAGCATGAAAGTAAGTAGATGAAGAAGTTGATATACTGTATGAAATATCCATAATAATGAGAAACTCCATAATTCAGAATTGTGTATGTTCAGCTCCCAATGAGAGATGGAGGGGTAGGAGGCAGGGGATTTCAGATAATTGAAAGGATCTGCTTGGACATACCAGTCCATTTTTGCTGACCAAACTCTCTATGCATATCCTTTCCTGATAAATTTGGCTGCTATAAGTATGTTTTATTCCATTCCATTTTTGTCAACCAGGTGCGGCTGTTTGAGTGGACAGCTGAAAAAGAGCTTCGACTGGAATGCAGAAACTTCACACAACATCATTGCTTGTACGTCAAGGTCAAAGGTGACTTTGTGCTTGTGGGAGACCTCACCAAATGCGATCGGTGACCTTGCTTGCCTAAAACAGCGGGAAGGACAGCTTGAAGAAGGTAGGGGATGATAATGATGATAGTGAAACAGTATGATTAGTATAGTCAACATACAAATTTAATAAAGGTTGAAAAAAATCAGGTTTCCTGTATAATGAGAATGATTTGAAAGGGGGACAGTAGTTACGAGAAAAAGGCAGAGATGACAGAGAGAGAAACAAATAAATTTCTTCATTACCAGAATGATTGTGAAAATCATGGTATGGCAACTTAAGTAGTTTTGAATGACCTTTACAATACAGAGTACACCTAAAAGCATCAGGATCTGAGGATGCATTAAAATTTTACAGAGTTGTTATCACAGCTTTGTAAGCAAGAATTAGAGGCATGGCAGGGCTAGTAAGAAAAGACTTGAACAGTATGAGAATTAAGACTTACAACTACACACTAGGCAGTCCCACAGTGTTAGAGCATGGTCTGTTGATAGTGCGGTATAACCAGAACTGACTGTGGTGTGTGGCTTACTACAGATCGCCAGAGACTGCAATCCTAAACTGGATGACGCCATAGAGATTCTGGATGATGACAACTTCCTGGGTGCAGAAAACTCTATACAATCTTTTCACCTGTCAGAAGGACAGGTAAGAATTAATGGTCTCTGTCTTGGTAATTACACAGTATTTCCTTTTGTGGTTATATTGTTATTGTGGGTACTCTTTCTTCTGTTGGAATAATACTAACAATGCTGATATGAAAATGGAACTTTCAGTCTTTTTACACTTCACATTAGTTGACTTATATGGGCCAAACAATGAAGTAGGTTTTGGTTTATGAAAAAGGAGGCTGTGAAGAAAAAAAAAATTCAATTCATACAGTGATTACTGAATTGTACAACAAATCACCAGCAGTCACATTAGACAACGGCACCAGCTGGATATCAAGGATGTTGTGAGAAATGAGACTGGTACCACCAGAAGACAGGAAAACTGGAGGGGGATATAAAAAATCTCGAAACAAAAGGACTGAAAATGGCGTACAGTTTTCGGATCCTGACTGAGTAAACTGTATACAGTCATGAATACAGGAAATCATTTCCTGAGAGTGTAACGAAAGGTGTTTAATTAAAAGCAAGCACAAATACAAGAGAAGGCAGACACATTTTAGTCCAGGGAATATGACCGACTTTACTTATGCGAAGGTGTCTGTTTCAGAAACTAGATTTGAAATTAGAAGTGTCCCGTGTCGATAAGTATGATGGTAGCCAAAATAAAGGGGACTAATGGATAAGTATGTGTATTTAAAGAGTCTTTTCTATTTCATATGTACCTATTCAGTAAACATGTGTATTTTTGAGTGGGTGTTTTCTTTTCATAGGGATTATATTCAGTAAACATAAATCTGCTGTCTTTTGTTGTTGTTATTGTTGTGTTTTTTGTTAGGATCTGTCTGTATCTTTCCGCAGCTATTTTGATGAAAGTCATTACTAACGTAAAATCAAGTTATTGAAAAAGCGCAAAAAATGCAGTCCTGGTCACATAGTAAGCAGTTATGAAACTTCGATTTCTTTGGTTAGTTATGTCACCACTCTAGGAGCATTCGTTTAACATACACAGAACCACAGGTTGTTCTTCTGTTTTTGATTTCTTGCAGTAAACAACTATGATGAGTTCAGAGTAGACTTTAACATATGTTGAAGAGGCTTAGTTGCGGTTTGCACAAGTGCTGCTGCCACGATGAAGAAACGTCATCCCAGCTGCAAGAAGTGGCTTGTTCCAGTTATGGGGAATTTGTCAACGTTTTCAAACCAGGTCATGTGTGTTCCATTTTCAATGTGCGTGAGTGTCTGTGTCTGGTGTCTCTGTATGGTGTGCACATGATTTTGTGTGTATGCGGGTTGGTATATGGGTACGTCGCTGGTGTGTGTGTGTGGAAAGAGAGACGATTTACATGTTTCCTGTAGTGTATGGGTTACACTGTGTGTGGGTGTGTGTGTGTGTGTGTGTGTGTTGCTGAGTTGGTTTAAAGTGAGCAGATGCAGAAATTTGTGTATCTATGTTTGGTAGAGAGCCTCATGGATCACTATCAATCCCATGCCCCAAAGTCATCCTGGTAATCTTTTGCCATGTTTCCATGCCTGTGGCGAAGTCTTGTGGAAGTGTCACTAAGTCAATAGGGGGTTTGTAGGATGAGCATGGTGGCGCTGTTGTTTTCAAACTGTGTCAGAGGCCATCCTGTAGGCAGACCTAACAAATATAGAAAAGTTGGTGCGGCATTGTGATTTTAAGTTACTTCATGTGTCTGTGAGTCACCATCATTATATGAAAACGGTGTGATTGTTAGGGCGTACTTATTATGCCACAGGCCTCTCACTACGCTAGAACAGTGTAGCCTGCACAGGTTAATGAAGTGCATGGCTGGGTTGTGCTGCGGTGGTATCTGACTAGTGCCTGTTGAAGACTGTTCAAAATAGCATGATATTGCAGAAATACCATTGCCTGGCATGAATAAGCATGTTTTTAGGCATTTATTTCAGTGGGGAAAAAAACCCCAACTTTTTAATGGTTTCTTAAATGTTTCTTATTGTTGAGGGCAGAAGACTCTTCTGTCATCCAGTCTTGTAATGAGCACAGTATACAAGTCACATTTTCAAGGAGAAAGAAAAGCAGGTTGCTTTTTTCTGTGCGACTGCTGGAAAACAAGTCATACCCACAGCTTGCACAGGTTTTCTTTCGCTGTCCTTCCTCTCCAGGTCATTTTTTTTTTCATATTACAATACCGTAGAGGATAAGCCTTGCTGAGCTGGTGGTTTTTGTGGGTGCTAGTGTTAACGTTAGTCACAGGTGTGTTCGTGTTCTGTTCTCAGAGGTCACTGGTTCTTCTGCAGGGCAATGAGGAATTCACTGTATTTATCAAGTCTGTATTGTTGCAGATTTTCAGGTGATTAAGTATTGTATTTATTTATTGGATGTGGTCTTGCCAGGTTCTTTTGTAATGAAGTAACCTTATGTTTCTGATGATCACCTGCATATTGCTGCTGGGTCCAGGGTTATAAAGTAATGGTTTTTATTTATCAGATAGTGTAGTTACAGATTCCTTGATGATGAAAATTGACAGTGTGTTGATAAAATAATCAAACTGGCGATATTCATTCATCCCATTTGCGTTGTTGCAGATTCTGTGTTGATAAAGTAAGTGTATTCATTCATCATAATATGCATGTTGTTGCAGGTTCCCTGGTGGATGCAACATGCAGGGGAGAGTCTGACCCCCCTTCACAACTCTGTGTTGATTGGCACCATCCATGGGGCTGTGGGTTAGTCGACATCCATTCTGACCTTTGGCCTATTCCTCTGCCTCCTGGTCCCTTCCCTTTACTGATCAGTTTTACCTTTGCTTTGTCTTATCTCTGTGACTGTGTGCCATGTTTGCTTGCTTGTGTGGATGTTCTAGTTCTGAAGCAGATTACTGGTTCTTCTCATCACCTTGACGTTTTTTCATTCTACCTTCCTGTAATTCTGTCCTCAGCCTCTGCTTTTCTCCATCTTTTTTGTCTTGTCTTTCGTTTGTTCACATTATTCTACATTTCTAAAGAATTGCTTGGCCCATGAATGGTGGTCATTAACCAGTGATGCCAAATGGATCAGAGATGTGAACAGATATTGTAGGGACTTTGTCTTTCTTCATGATGTTTAGGTAACAACATCTACAGCCTTTGACCATGAAAAAAATTTTTTCCTGTGTCTAATTCATCAGGACACAACTGCCTTACTAGTTTATGCATTCACCTCTCTTTGTGTTCAAGAATTTGTCACAGAGGGAGGAAATGTGGAGAGGGGATATCCTGCTCTCATGCGTTCTTACTTGTGTTCATGTGCACTGGATGAGAATGGAAGTAGATGGGCATTTTGAGTGTTGATAATTGTCACCTCCGAAGAGGTTGTGGTCTTCAGCTATGCGTTTTTGGTCTGTCTGTCTGTCTGTTAGCAAGATTATGTTGAAAAACGACAGACAGAACTGATGTGTATAAACTTGGTGGACAGAGGGAATGTACCCATTGAAAATTTCAGTGGGGATCCTGATCAGAGAGTGGATCCAGGATTGATTGGCCATGGCGGAGGTCTGCCCTCTCCCTAAATGTTCTAGTCTTATTGTTGTATCTGCTGGAAACTTGAGAAAGAATATGTATGTATATGTATGCGGGTTCAGAAATGATTTCAATTGTATTGCTGGGCATTGCACTGATGGTTGGCTGCTTTGTGGAACAGGTTATGGGGCCCAGATTCCCCAGGAGTTCTTCAGCTTCCTGATGGAGGTGCAGGGACGCTTGGCCAACCTGATCAAGAGTGTGGGAAAATTGAACACTCCTTGTATCCTTGTGTGGTTGCCACTGGATGACGACCATGGAGTCATCAAGCCCTTGCCTTTTGTTTCTGTGCATGCTTTGATTTGAATTCTTGAAGTGCGAGGACATTCAAGGAGGGTTCTTGTAACTTGGACGAGTTATTTGTGGGATTAAAGAGAGACGGCTTCGCACAGTTTTCAGTATGACTCGGTTTAGTATTTCAAATAATATTTGTGGATTCATGACGTTTGGAGAATGCCTTTGATTTTTTTCAGTATAAGATTAAATTAGTTATATACTGGATTCAAGAGGGACTGCCTCAGCAAATTTTTCCAGATAAAACTTATTGTGGGTTCAAGAGAAAACTGCCACTTTGACTTTCCTTGAGTCTGCTACTATAATTTCCAGTGGTGTGGATCAATATGTTGGAGAATGTGGAGAACAAATCCAGGCATATCTTAACAGAAGCATGGACAAGTGCGTTCATTCAACTTTCAGATTATGATCTCATGTCAGGAGTCAGACATAGGGTCATGTATCTATGTTTTCATACAAGATGCAATGTTATTTACTGGATACTCAGTGATTTATTTTAAGGCTTTTTTTTTCTATCTTTTTTTTTTTTATCAGTTAGACACGTTCTTCACCCCATGCTCCTCACACCCCCAGTCCCCTTCATCATGTTCACTTCCCTACTTCTCATTTTGTGCAACAGAGAACTGGGGAAGAGATAGTCCAATATGAATAGTGTATGTGGAATTATACAAGTCCACTATGAATGCTGTATGTGAAATGATACAAGCCTACGGTATGAATGCTGTATGTGAAATTGATACAAGCCCACTATGAATGCTGTATGTGAAATGATACAATTGCCCACTGTGAATGCTGTATGTGAAAATGATACAAGCCCACTGTGAATGCTGTATGTGAAATGATACAGGCCCACTGTGAATGCTGTATGTGAAATGATACAGGCCCCCTATGAATGCTGTATGTGGAATTATACAGGCCCAATATGAACGCTGTATGTGAAATGAGTACAAGCCATCTATGAATGCTGTATGTGAAATGATACAAGCCCACTGTGAATGCTGTATGTGGAATTTTTATACCAAAGCCACCTATGAATGCTGTATGTGGAATTATACAAGCCCACTTGAATGCTGTATGTGGAATTTATACAGGCCCACTATGAACGCTGTATGCAGGTTCGCACAGGGCCTCTAAAGGCCCTAAACTTTTAAGGCAAAAAATAGGGGCCCCTAAAAGGCCTTAAAAATCAAAGTGAAGACGGCTGGGAGGCCCTAAAAAGGCCCTAAACAGAGAACAGCCAAAAAAAAAAAAGTTTTTTTTTTGTTTAATGTGAAACAACAACAACAAAAAACATCAAAGAAGAAATGATCAGATAAAAGAAAACCAAAACACCGATTTTCACAATAGGTAAATGCCGAATCAGTACTGATCGATCATGGTGTAAAGTCCAGTTCAGGGAAAGTAACTCCATGAGAAAGTAACTATGCTGTCCGCCATCTTGGACTTTCCATGTGTAGACACGGAGCAAGACCCACAGCTGTTTTTCAACGAAATTTGACATTTCATTGGGAGTTTCTTTATAAGATTTCGTCATTTCACTCAGAAACATGGGGAAGTGATTATTTCAAGATCTGTGGCTTGATAAATCGAATATATAACTCTGGCTTCGCCAAGATAACTTGGACAAATATCGGTTCTATTGTAGTTTTGCGAAGAAGGGGTCTTTCAGCTTGGAAAATCGGGTGAAAAAGGCCCTTCAGATCCCCCACCCAAAAAAGGGAAGAAACATTCAGACCTGGAGAAGGCTAGTGCTACAGCGGCAGTGTCTTAAATAGTTTTTTTTTGTTTTGTTTTGTTTTGTTTTGAAGATGGTGACAGTGGGCAAGCCTCAAGTGGTACTTAGTACATCAACAAGTTTTTGCACAGAAAAGCACTTTGTTGCTGGTCCGTAAACGAGTTCTAGTGCTTTTACTGACAACTTCGTTTGGCCCTACTGCCCCTCTAACACCCCCGCTCTTTCCTTCACCCCATATCTGAAATCACCAGACAGGCATCCTACACACAACCGCTACAGGATTACACCAGTCCACCACCATCAAACTGCAAACAACAATATATTCCACAAACATGTAGACACAACAGATCCACTCATTACCACATTAACCACTCAGTGCCCCCCCACCTGCAAGTGCCCCCCCCCCCCCCCCCCCACGACCACTTCCTTTCCTTTGTCACACATTATTCCCCACCCACCCCTCAGTGTACAAGTATACTAAGGGACTTGTGTCTCCCCTCTACATATATAATAGGTATGCTTAGATGTATGTGTTTGCCGGGATGGGGGGTTAGGGGTATGTTTTTGTTTTTTTTTTTTTTAAAACAGATTCCATATATGACCACTATCATTATTACACACTCATAAGAATGTCCTGTGGTAGGCCCAACGTTTTTTTTTTTTTTTTTTTTTTTTTTTTTGCATAGTTAGGTGTGTGTGTGTCGTGTGTATGTACATGTGGTGTGCGTGCATGTATCATGCATGGTGTGTGCGTGAGACAGAGATGATTTCACCTGTGACAACCATCCACCATCAGTCAGTCATGGATCATTGAACCCCCCCCCCCCGGGGGGGGGGGGGTTTGTTTGTTGTTTTTTTTACCCACTCAACTGGCATATCATGCCAATGCTGTCATGCTATTGCACTTATGGACATGATCGATCATCCTATATCACGTTTGTCCACTTACAAGACAATTTATCCATCAGTCTTATAAATTTATTCCTTTTTTTCCCACACCCCCCACCGGCATTACTACATCAATGCACCACAGTATTTCACTTACGACAATGGTCACCACATATAGTACTGTAGATCTCATCTCGTGTGCATCAAATCTATCAGTCATTGATCATTTCTTTATTCCCCACTGGCATTAAACGTACTTGTCCAATACACTATCCTACTCCTTTTACAAAATGAGACCCATTATCCTACACCACTGTGGATCATACCTACACCTTTTGACCATGATCATAGCATCCAACCCATCTTTGAACACCTCCCCCATCCCCCCCCACCAGCATTTTACACCAATGGCCACATTATCCCACTTGTACAACAATTATCATCATTTACAGTACGGTTTATCTCAAATCATACGTGATCATCCACCCATCAGTCATCTACCCCTACCCCCCTCCAACCTCTTTCTCAACCTGCAATATTATACTAATGCCACCTTATTATTCCACTTACCACAATGACCATCATCCTACAGTACTAGGATCCCACCCATGCCAATGAGCATCACCCCACAGGTCATTGATATTTCCTTTATTCCCCCCAACTTGCACCATTACCACTACAGTTTTTTCCACTTATTATAACAATAGTCTATCATCCTATGGTACTACTGGATCTAAAATGATACCATTTCTAGGTTACTGAAATACTGACTCCCATCCAGTGAACACCTTCATACTGCACTATATATGGAATGAAGAAGCTGACCAATTGACAAGGGAATGAGGACAGCAGCCCCAACTGTAAAAGGTAGCCTTGGAATAAATCAAAAGTATTTCAAGGGGACAAATAGGAGATGACTTGAGCCTGGACTGTTCTGTCCTTCAAACCAGAGGCAGTGTTGCGCTAGTCAATCAAGGACAAGAGCAGCTGTATAGGGTTAGTCAGGTTGGGAAAGAAAGCATCGGCCTACTTTTTTCTTCATCTTGTGGACTTGTATTCCTAAGAGCTTCGCCTTGTGTGTTGCTGCAAGAACACTGTGTTTACTCTAGCCATTGTAAAAGATTTGTTTGTTTTCGTATGGACATAGAATTGACAAGATTTCATACCAGAAAGTGATTAGGTGCTTGCTGAATGGAGGTGTGTATGGAGAAAATGGCATCTGTGGGAGGCAGTGGTGAGCATTTTCAGCATTTTCGCTGTGCCCTGATGGCCCTGTTTTGTACAAATTTTAGGCCCTAAAAAAGGCCCTAAAAGCCCTAATTTTTTTCATGAAAAGTCTGTATGAACCCTGTGTATGTGAAATGATACAAGGAACCTATGCCCTTGACGATGGGCAGCTGGCGCTCATTCCACACAGAGCGCAAGACTGAGGGGTCGCAGGGGTTCATTGACGGTGTTGATCTGATTGAGAGCTTTTGGACCTGAGTCGTGACAAGATGGCCGAAGTGGGCAGGTCCTAAATGTGAGTGGAGTGAGAAGAATGCCCCGCTGTTGCTGTCTTTCCTGTCTTTCTCATCATTGGTGGTGTTTTTAGTGGCAGGAGGAGAGGGGGATTGAGGTGGGGGTGGGGGGGATTTTGCTTCCATTTGTGTCCTAAATTCTAACAGATAGCCCACTAAGTCAGTGTTTTTGTGGTTTACATCATAATTGGCGAACGGTTTATTAGGGTTGATCAGCATCCTCCCATTACCTGCAGTGAATAATGTATGTCCAGTAGAACGCTGTTGGTAGCGTTCTTACTGTTGTGACAAATTACAGTTATTATGACAGATTAACAACTGTTGTGCACAAATTACATGTTACCCCTGGCCAGAGATGCTTTTTAGTGTTCCCATATTTGAAACAAGGCTATTTCATATTGATACAGGGTATAGTACGGTGAAAGAACGTTTTTGCACACACACACACACACACACAAAAGGAAATGAAAAGAGAAGCAGAAAAGTTTTTAACATGGCAGGGTTGGGGAGTAAGGGGGAAAAGGATTTGGAAAGCAGAGAACGGGTTCAAAACTAAGGCTGCTTAAAAGCAGAGAACTGTTCCAAACTAAGGCTGCTTTAAATTGCAATGGGTTATAATGTGTTGAGAGAAGGTAGACGTGCCTACACAAGAAAGTGGTAAAACAGAAGCAGAGAAGGGTGTAAACATGGAAAGGGTGGGGAGAGGGAAAGAACCATGGAGGGAAGAGACTTTTGCAGTGGTGCGGGGCATCGAGCTATCGCGAATAATATTGAAGCAAGTTTTCATGAGAGAGGGGGCACAGTAGAGTACCCATGAGCATGTTGCTATGGTGTTCATGTCAGATGAAGGCTTGTGTCACACGAGGTTCACACGATGTTTATAATGTGGTGAGAGAAGTTTCTAGGCATACATGTGAGCATGCACACACCACACACACACACACACACCACAACACCACCACCTTTCTGATGTTTTGATTATGAACTGGGGCGACAAGGAAGCTGAAACAAATTCTGTGAAAGAATCCCTGTTCTGAGCAGATTGACGACGGCAGCGGGAATGAAGAGGGACCTCACTTCAGACGACCTGGTGAAGATTGTGGAGGAACTGACTCGGGTGCACTAGCAGTGGCAGCTCTTCCCTACCCACCTGTTTTTCCTTCCGCACCAGGCTGCTGTCGTCAACTGGTCAGATCACCTATTTTAGTTCCTTCAGCCCCCCTCTCCTGCTGTGTGGGTGCGTCTCACAGCAATGCCATTTATCGATTAACGTTCTTTGTCCTGTGAGCAGTTTTAAAGATGTAGTGAGAGGGATTTGCCCATGGCTGAAAGTTTATGCCAGCTGGCATGAGTTTATAGCAGGCAGGTTCATTGTAATATGTAGCTTTTACAGTCCAGAGTTGGCACGTTGTGGCATTCATTGCTGTGTGATTTCAACTAACGACCACATCTTTGGTGGTTATGGTGGAGTAGGCACCAGGAAGATATCGGTTTGCCATGGACCTGCTCTGACTTCTGAAAATCAAACAACAACTTGGTAGTGCAAGCTTTGTGAAATTTCAAATCTACGTGTTTAATGTTGAAAACAAGAGAAGAATGTTACAGGCGGACTTCCGGACTGACAATAGAACAACTGTTCTGCCTCATGACTTTGAAAAACAAAGACCACATTACTGTTCTTGGCAAAACAGAAAACAAGCTGTTCAGGCATTTTAAACATAAACAGATTTTGATTTTATCTGGTTTTTTCTTCTTCTGCTTCTTCTTGTTTTTTTCTTTTTTTTTTTTTTTTTTTTTTTTTTTTTTTTTTTTTTTTTTGTTTTAAGTTGTTTTCATTTCAGGTGGTTCAGGGCTCTTGCTTGGCGGAGGGTTAGTATGCCTCCCTGAGTAAATGTGGAGGTTATTTCACTTCCAGTATTCGCAAAACCCAGTGGGAGAGAAACCAACGCTCCAAGACTGACTTTTTCTGATTTTATGAAAAGGGGTGATCTTTCAGACAAAAAAAAAAAACAAACAAAAAACCCCAAGAACAACTCCTAGTCAAACAGAACACATTAAACCCTTTCATTGCCAGTTAACTCCAGTGCTGCAAGCAAAGCCAGGTGTTGCAGCAGAACTACTGTGGGATACTAGATTTTTAATGGCTGTAAACTTTTGAGCAAGGAAACCGGTGGTTATCATATAAACATTTCCTAAAGACAATTGTGTATCTATTCTATTCCATGAACTGTTTGAGCAAGAAAGGAAACCTGTAAGAAAATACACAAACAAAAAAAGAGTCTCATAGTTCTCTTGGCCTTCTACCTGCAAACAGGCATTAGATACTGTGTGGCAGTGAAAGGGGTTAAGGTTATTTTAGTGATTGAGTTTAGGTGTAAAAGAGAGGAGCGTGGAAGATACTAGAAAAGGAAGGTTTTTGCGTTACGTCAATGGCCTTACTTGTTTTTGATTTTTTTTGGTCATTTTTTTAAAATGTAGAATATAAGCTGTAGTGTTGCTCTGATGAAAGTTTTTGAATTTGAGCAAAGTATTGAGGATGAGATTATTCTGTCCCTTTGAATGGGTAAAGATTCATTATGAGCATAAATTCGTCATGGGTTGAAGCACGCTGACAGACTGCCTGCAGTGTTCATCATGTCTGACTTTAATTTTGCTGTGGAGTTTTTCATTTCTGCATCTCTGAGTTATATTTGCTAGGGTTTATCTCTGTTGTGTTTTCTTTTAATTAAGAGGTTTATTTTTTATGTATAGGGGAGAGTTGTAACAAAGATGTAGAACATACTTTGTGCATAGCTGGAAGTTTCTTAATGAGAAAAAAGGGTTTCAGTGATTTTTTTAATAGTTTGCGTTTTTAGATAGTGTGTGATGTGCTTTTGGACAAGCTTTGGACAGGTCTATGTCCCTCTGTCCCATATTCCTGGGTGATGTCTGTGCATGTGTATGTGTGTGTGTATATGTGTGTATGTGGAGTGTGAGTGTGTGGGGTGTGTGTGTGTGTGTGCGTGTGCATGTTCTGCGTGTGTGTGGGTGTGTGTGTGGAGAGAGAGAGCGCGAGAGAGCATGCGAATGAGTTGCTGTGCCTTGTCACCAAACTGAAGCAATGGGCAAATGTGAATAGACCTGGCTGCCTTAATTGTCATGTTAATGAGCTATGTGAAAAGTTACATTAAACTAGAAAATAAGTTTGAATTTGTATTCGCCTGCTTTTACTTTTTGTCAACATTTGTTTAAACTCATTTGACTCGGTCCTGTCTGTCTGTCTCTTTTTCCGCCCGCATCTGTTTAAATGCTCAGGTGCAAAATACCACATGAAATATGACATTTAAATTGCTACTTGTCATCATGCAACACTTCCTTTCAGTACGATTTTTTATGACAGCTGTTCACCATGCTATACGTTTGTATGTGTCTGTAGACGTGACACTGTATGCCAGGGCTTGGGTCTGTGTGTGAGAGCGTGCATGAGAGTGTGCTTTCGTATGTTTATGACTTGCGAACGCAGAAGAGTGTTGTGTCCTGTGTATGTGTTTATTGATTGGTTAAAAAACCTTGTAAAGCACCCTGTAACTCTGCTTCGTTAGGATGGGCGCTATTAAAACTGCCTTTCTTATATCACTATACACATATATACATGCATATAGTTGGCTGTTTAAAAATCCATTGAATGACTGATCGCCAGTTAGATTTACTTCGAGCTGTAACACTGTCACTGTTCAATATGTTTGTGTGCGTGTTTGCATGGCTTGTGCACTCCCACTCCCTGTGGAGTTGAATAGGAGTGATCTGAGCTGAAATCAATATGAGTGCAAGACCACTGACCAGAATGAAGACGGAAGGTTTTGCTCATGTTTGTGAGACAACTATATACAGAGATCACACACATGCACGCACGCACACTACACGCATGCAGGCACGCATACACACAGATGCCATATTTTTGTCATAGTGTGATGTGATCACTGTTAAATTTTGAAACTGGAAGGATGCTATCTTGTTTGCTGTTATAACTGCTAAAAGTTGTGATGGACTTTTCAATGGAAGCGGGGTGCCGAAAAGAATCATGGACGAAATAAAACAACCGATGGCGCGGGGTCGGATGAGCAATGGGGTGGGGGCCCGTTCAAGGTGTCCGTGGGCGAAAGAACGTGTGACTTTGAGGGCGGCTGGATTGTCACGACGGAGTCAAGGGAGATGAGTAGAGGGAGAGACCATTATCCTTCTGTGTTCTTAGACATTGGTACATTCAAGTGTCGAATAAGCCGGTGTCTAGAAATAAACATAGGGAAGTCAAGGGAATGGTGAGAGGGGGGGTTGAAAGAAAACAGCGTAATACAGTCGACAACGTTTTCGCAAAACAGGATCAAGCAGAATAAATAATTTGTTGGTCTACTAGTGATCTGGGAAATATTCTTGATATAGAAACAATATTACCAGATTGAGACAACAACGTATTTATACCTAAAAGAAAAAAGAAGACGACATTGTTCCGCTGAAATACCCACACGCTATTTAAAACTGCAAATGTAAAACGTAGAATCAGCGAGACAGCTACAAGCGAAACATATATAATTTAAAATAGACATTCAACAGAGGGAAAGAGGCGGAGCAAAACAACAAAATGCGAATCTCCAAAAGTCTATCTCTCATACGACTGACGTCGAGCACCCGTGACGAGAGTTATATGTGCGCACGGATCAGGGAATTCAGTTTTCGACAACAAAGGTACTGAGACATTAAACTGTAACAAGAGTCGTCACATGTCAAAAAAAGGGTTGATCATCGTCAATTCATTTCGTTTCTGATGCTAATCCACCACCGAAATCCGCTCAGAATCTTTCTGTTCCCCTCCCTCACAATATGTGTTTTCCTAACTCAGAGATTGTTCTTTTCTTTTTGATTACTCTCATCATACCATATGAACAGTGGATCAGACAAATTGCACTACCACAAAGTATAATGCCTGAGAGTTATCCGACAAAACTTTCTTTTCACATAATATGGCAAAAAGAATTGCATCAGCAGAACACAGAAAGTTCCTGTGTAATTTTATGATTTAGAATACATGTTGGTCATAGAAAACAACGTGAAATCCAATAAACCGACATGGCCTTTACCCAACTTGTTCTCCACTCACACACAGAAGAATCAAACTTTTGTAATTTTCATTTGCAATTACGCAAAACAATTGAGACATTGGCTTACAATCTTTATTCTGCAAAAAATAAAATAAAAAAGAAAATCTTTACCGCATCAATAACACAGGTAGATACTGATAAGGCGAATTGTTAAACAAGTAATAAATCGTTATACTGTAAGATCTTTGTGAGGTAAAAGAAGGTAATGAAATAATTTAAACCATGGTCAGGAGTTGGTTGCCGAACAAATCAATGAGTGAATTACGTCGGACAACAAGACCATAATGTCGGCAATACAGATAGTGGAACTCCAGTCAGGGACTGCTGTTTAAAATGTCATCAATAAAAAAAAGCAATGAAGGTGCAATGCTGTATTTTAGTTGGTGTCGGGGTAGGGTTGTACTGAAGGACGTGTTTTGAACTCAGCATTTGTTGGAGCGGTTCGGTCGGGTGGCGGTGCGCTCGGGTGGCGGTCGTTCGGGGAAAAAAAAAGAAGTCGAAACTCAAGGGGGGTTCGGTCCGCAAGTCATACGTCTGCTCTCTCGTCGTCATACCTAAACATTTTGGTGGGATTTTGTTCATGTAAATCGCGAATCCGAGTGAAGTGTGTGGATAGTGGGTGGGGCTGAGTTTTCTTTGACAATGGTGTTCATGGGGTGCGTGATGGTTAGCGGGTCATACAGTTAAAACCTTATGCACTTCTTACATTGGAGATCGACAGAACAGGTCTGTGGCCCGTAAGGCTGGCACAGGACTTTTTGCTTGGAGAGTAAGAGGCCTTGGGATCAGTGACCGGGCTACGGCTGAGGGTGCGAACATGTACCGTTAACTATGTTTATGTTGGATACTGTTTTTCCTTCAAAGTATAGGGTCGGCCAACAAGAAGAGTAAAGGGCATAAATTGTACTAGATTCATTGCCATTTAGAAAAAAAAGCGGTGGCAAGGACCAACGCTGACACGTCTCATTCACGCATGAGCTTCAAGTCGTGAAGGACAGTCCAGAACCGTGGACGTCCCTGGCTAAAGTCCCGTTGAACATGAGATCGGGTGGTGGTTTCAAAGGGCCGAGTACATGCGTGGACCGGTCGTGGGTCATTGTTGGTGCCTGCGTCATGGTGACGGCCGATTTCCTGTTATGCAACAGAACCGTCTGGTAGGGAAGGAAGGGGTAAGAGCATGGGGTAGTGACAAGGTTCACCATTTGTTATCGACGGCGGCGAACACAAGTGGGCTCGCGTCGGTGCGACTCGTTTTTCCCATCTTGACATTGGGCTTGGTCTGTAAAGTCAAAGTAACTGGCGCGCGCTGGCGCGCGCCGGCCACTTCACCCAGCACAACACGGACACACACACACACACACACACACACACAGAACCTGACACTAGACTACACGTACACCAAGCAAAGTGAACACCACTAGGCTTAATATTTGTCAACAAAACCAGGGGGAAGAACTGATGACTTCCACGTCTCAGCCACTCCCATCGGGGCGCGCGGGGGCGGTAAATACTTTCACACACATTTGCAGCAGATGCAGTGACTTGAGATTATCACGAGAAACGGTTTACCTTGCTGGAGGAAAGCTGCTGTGAATAACGGAATACGGTTGTCTCGACACACACCGACCCCCCGAAGTAAAGGAGGAGGTGTTTGGGGGGGGGGTGGGGGTGTGTGGGGGGTGTGGGGGGGGTGGGGGGTGTGGGGGGGGGGGGGGTGGGGGGGGGGGGTGGGGGTGCGACACCCAAACCCAGTGCACCGGCCATAACTCCACCCGCCCCTCCCCACTCCCCATCCCCACTCGGACCCTGGACCCAGCCTCTGTGACAGTAAGAGAGATAGAGATGGATTAACCAGAAGGGTGTTAGAAGGGACATTCGTGGGAAATGACAACATTTTAGCGTAAACGTAAATCCAATAGAGACGAATACACGTGCAGGTTCCCCCCCTCCCCCCTACACCCCACCCCCCACACGGGAGGCAACACCATAACATCCCCGTCGTGGGGTCATTCCGGAATGACGGAAAAAATTTCTCTCTCGCTCTCTCCAAATGGGGGTGCAAGGTCGCGGTCATAGCTCGAGGTGAAACTCGGGTCTCTCTTCGTCGAAATAGTGGATCGTCGTCTCTCGTACGCTCTCTATAGGATAATAGTGTCTGTACTAGTAGATATAGTATATAGGGTTAATATATGTGTTGTGTGGGGTGTGGTGTCTTGAAAGTAACTTCCATCGTATATATAGTAGTATATATATATATACGTGTAGGACTATCGAATTTCGGGAGTAAATGTCACTGTGCAGGAGTGGGACCTTCGTCCCAGGCGACACGGGGGGGGGGTGTGTGGCTGTACAGATACCGATGGGTCTCGAGGAAGCACAAAACGGAGCGCCGTGGTCCGTAGGGGCACTGACGGTGGGCTAATGTGAAGGGAGGGGCACCAAGGCCTGGTCGTTTTGTTGGCTCGTTTCAGTAGTCATAGGGGGGGGAGTGGTTGTTTGATGCGGGCGTGGATGTCTTCAAATTCTTGCTGTAGCCTGGGGATCCGGTTAGACTTCGCCATCGCTCTGTCTTGGTCACGGAAACCTCTAGTCTATTTGCAGGCCGTGTAGCTATGCTCGATTGTCTTTTAACACAGTCTCTGAATGCCTTTCTGTATCTGGGGCGCCACTCATGGGTGGGGGCTTGGCCACGAAGCCATCATGTTCGTCTCGTATATCAACTCCGGGAGGCAGTCCTGTGAGGTCCCCATACGGATGACATGTCCATGTCCAGCGTGAAGCTTGGTCCTGTCATTATCATCATGGCCTTCGATGCTGAGCATACCGGCGCCTGGGGGGCCAGGACTGTCCAGGTTGGCGTCACGGGGAGGTCGTGGGGGTTGCGTTGGGGGCCACTGCTGGCCCATAATGCGCGGGGGGTCTTAGGGTGAGGGTCCGGGTCGTGTGTAGTGGAACAGGCGTTTCAAGCTGTGTTCGTGTTGTTTATCCGGTGTACAGCTTGGACCAGGGGACTCGGAGCAAAGGATAAAACCGTAGGAATGAGAACTGGTTGAGTAACAGAACAGGCTATGGTGTAGACGACGATTGACAATGCTGTATGGTATCATCCAGCGCTTGAGCTATCATTTGATTGGTGGGCCAATCATAGCAAACTAAGTCTTGCAGCCAGAGGCTATGGTGTCTTTGCAATGATACCTGGCAGAGATGTCTCCTGTCAAGAGAGAGCCATCACTGAGAAAATGACGCGACCCGAGATCCTTAATGTAGCCGTACAGATTTATCAGAATGGAGAATGGCCGATCCGATGGGATGATGGTAGGGGAGGTTGACCAAACTGATTAAGCCTGGGTAGGGTTGGAAGGAGAAGCATTTTTAAAGATCAGTTTATTTCGACAAGGCTGGAATAATGGAGTGAAGACCACAACAAGCCGATAGGCATTCCGCAAAGGCAATAGTGACTGACAAGTGAACTAGGAGAACAGTAACCGCAATTTCTGTGTGTGCCATCAGAGGAACACAGTCGTCGGCAACAGGATGCGTACAAGTCCAAAGTCTCTCGCCTGGTTGGGCGGGTTCGGGGTCTTGGGCGCTACAGTCAGAAAACGAAGGTCAAAACAGAGAGCCGTCCACCTGTAGCGTTGGATGTTAGGGGTGGGGCCATCAGTGGGGGAGTCGTGAGATACGTACGGCGGTGGAAGAGGAGGACTAAAGGTTTCATCAATAGCATGTGGAAAAGGAACATTGTTGAACAATACCGGAAAAGCGCAGTTACCCGAGGCCCTTCTTGACGCCGGGGGGGGTTCTCGAGATTTCAAGGGAGCAAGCTGTCCCGCCCCAACAAGGCAAGACCAACCATTGCGTCGTGGCAAGCGGGATAGATTTTATGGAAAAATGTTCGGGCTCATACAGCAATACTTGGAGATATGACCCACGAGCGGGCCTGGAGATCCGCTGTTCCCGCCAGTAGTCTCAGGCTTTTGTGATAGGAATCCGATAGAGGCAGCGTATAAGGTCCCATCCCGCCTCAATACCCTTGGGTTTCTTGGACCTTTGTCTCACGCGAGACAGACACGAATTGGTTGATGGTGTATGAGAGGGGGTACGAAGCCAGACTGTTGACTCTGGCGTGAAAACGTTCGGACACGAGCGCTGAGGGGGGTCATAGTCAGGTTTACGGATGCCGTGCTGTTTGCTAGGATTTCGAACGCAATCGACTGGAGGAGGGAAAGACGCCTCGTGTTACGCACAGTGGCCAGACTTGCGTCCGCTTGTTTTGATATACAGTAGACGAAAGTGGCATCTCGAAAGTCTCTTGGCATAGGAGTGTTATTCTTCCATCCCCAAAATGCTGCAGAGTATGTCGGTGGCAAAAGTGTCCAGGGCCCCTGGCGACGGGACTTCTTGTACAATCTCGGCTGGGATCCCGTTCCATGCCATGGTGCCTTACCACTGCGCGTGTACTGCTTCACAATGCCATTGGGGGTGATTTCCTCGAGCTGGGTAGGAGGTCAAGCTCTTCCCGGGCCCACATTCTCCCGGAAGCGTTCAAGGCTTAAAGAGTCGGCCTGTGGGACAGGTCTGTTTGAGAAGTGGAGACATGATTCCCTTAACACAGGTTATGCGTGATTCTATCCTTGTCTGTTCAGAGGGTCTTGCATCGAAACAGAACAGGGTTTGGTGGTGCTGGTAGTCTCTTTGTTCCTTAGACAAGACCTTGAGCGAGTTAGAAGCAGGCAATCTTTGGAGTAATTCAGGTCGGCGGAATCGGTGAACCCTCAGCAGCTTTCCTGTCCCACCATTCTGTCTGTGCAAAGAAAAGGGAAGAAGAAATATGTATCGCGTTCTCTCTGGGCTTTGCTCTGGGGCGGGTGATACTGTGAGCGATCCTTCTGTGGAGATGGAATGAATACAGATGCGTAATCTCCATTGTTCGGCAGTGTGTTCTCTTCTAAGAGTTGTTGATGTCGTCCATGTTTTCACTCAAAACCAGTCCTGGTGGACACAGACTTCCTTGAGGGCCTAGAGAGGCTTTTGGCTGACTCTGTCAACATCTCTGTTTTGAAACTGGTTTCCTGTTGATCTGTTGGTGATCTCCAGTCGCGGTCCCTGGCAGTCCTCAGAGTCACAGTCTATCTAGCTGACGGCTTAGAATTTCTCTTTTAAGAGAGGGTTCTGCAGTTTTGAGATGTTGAATTTTGATTCGAGCAGCCTTGGGCTTCCTGCGTGGGGACTCTGGCTATGTGAAAATTGAAGACGCGCCCTCACTGAAACGGTGGTCGTCCAACGCTCAAACTCCTCGCCATGCGGCTGGGATGATCATCACTGTCCCGTGTAATCCGCCGTCGAACGCCTGAGCAAGATAGATCTGATAGGCCTGCCACGCTTGGACTTGGATGCCTCCTCCACATATGGTATTTTTGTTTTTGTTGGCCAGTCGGAGAAGGTGTTGGGGTGATGGTAGAAACAAGTTTCTCAGCACACACAGGTCAGGATGCATAGCCCGTTGCTGTTCATTCTTGTGCCGACCTCCCTGGGACCCCGAAACTCCCTCCCAAGCTCTGGTGATCTTTCACCTCACTCTTGCTCAGATTGTCAAGTAATCCCCTAGGAAGACATAGGCAATTTCGCTTGCAGGATTAGGGACTTCCTATGCAAGAATGTCCAGGTTATTTTATTTGAATTGTTTGTTGATTTTTTGTTTGAATTAGTTAATTAAATTTTTTTTTTTATTATATCTTTTTTATAATTTTTTTTTTTTGATTTGTTTTTTTGTTTTTTTTTATTTTTTATTTTTTTATTTTTTTGTATTGTTTGATTTGGGGGAGGTGTTGTATTAGAATGTAAGATATTCATAAAATCGTCATACCTTGGTCATTATGCCACCTCGTTGAATGATTGTGGGGGGGCGTAGGGCACTGATAATGGTGACATGCCTGAGTCGGAGACCTAAAAAACGGGGGGTTAGGGGGAAAATGCGCAGGGTTGTCTGGGTACCAATCAGTCGTAAATCGTAATTGGATAAGAAGCGCAAGGTGGGAATGACATGGGGGACAGGAGAGAGGAAGAGTGTGGTGTAAGAGCAGAGGTGTTGCGGAATAATGCCCAATAACCCAACTAAAGGACCATGCTGTCTTAAAGTCGTATATCTTCTGCTTATAAATATCGATAAAATATATATATTATATAATATAATATATATCATATTATATATATAATAATAGATAAGGAATATAGATTAAATTAACAATTTGCAAATAGGTTTCAAAAAATGAAGAATTAAAAACATTTTAAACCCTATTTCAAATTGTTAGTGACACACTTTAACACTCTGGATTGGACCTTTGGAAAATCCCTAATTATTATATAGTATAAAAAATATATACTGTATAATATATATATATAGAAATATATAAAATATATACATACATATATAATAGCCAGTGATAATAACAAATATATATATATATATATATATATTATAATATAATATACATAGACGAATAAATTGTAAGTATAAATGCCACTACAGAGGTGTTAAAGCCACATAACAATTTTAAAATGGGTTTAAAGTTTTTCAATTCTTCATTTAAACCCATTTCAAATTGTTTTATATAGCAATATATATATATTATATATACATATATGTAATATATATATATAGATAAGTAATCCTCTATATATAGGAAAACGAGGTAAATAACAATATCTTCCATACGTTAATAGTAATGACTTGCCAAGACTTTGGAAATCTAAAGCCACCAAAAAAAAAAAAGGGGGGGGGGGGGGTATTTCACACTCATGTCACCCACACCACACACACGGAGTTAGCGCGTACCCACCAACACACACACCACACACCACAGAACCGCACACACTACAGGGCAGGCAAAACACTGAAAACAGACACTAGCTCGGGTTTACAAAATTTGTCTCCATCAATCCTACCAAAGCCTCACTTACTGTCCGATTCTGCCCGTCTCAATAGTACATGAAAACCGGCAACATAATTCGCCAGTTCGGCCAGTTACCCGCGACAACCGAAACTCGAGAAAACGTTGAAACCTTGCGCTGGCTTTGAATATACGCCTTGACAGAATGCTCGCACTTTAGATATGCTGACATCTCTCGTGACACATCGTAGTCAAACAAAAGAAAGCATGTGCACTATTAAAGCCCATGGCATCTTAAGAGTTATTGCACCATTAAATCTTTTCCATGTCATTTGTTCAATCATGAATTGATATGGATTAGGGGCTAAAGACATGATCTGGTGATATTCTCTCACACACCAAGAACCATAAGCCTCGCATCAGCACGCAGCAGCAGCAGTAGTAGTAGCAAGGCAATCAACAGAAAAACAATAACGACCGTATCCCAGAGATAGCCAATAACAGGTAGAAAAGCAACATATAGAAGAATGCACGGGTAAGGACGTCAGATATTGTACACGAACAAACATAGCACACAACAACAACAACAAGCAACAACCACCAAATCACCAATGAAAGGTCGAAAGCAAAATGTAGACGCAACGCTGCATGCTAGGTAAATAGACCTATAACCAATAAAAACCCTATGATAGTATATAAGACCAGAGGGAAACTTGGGTGCTTAATGACTTGAGGACCCATTTTAAGGAACAGCAGGGTGGTGAAAAGGATCAAATACGATCCACGTGAGAGTTGTCAGCGGTTACGTAAGCTTACTAATCTACGCATCACCACCGCAGCAAAGAACCGGGGGTGTGCGGTGGTGGTGTCAACCTTTATTCAGATGCTCCTAGGAGAACATCTCCCCACTGACAGACCATAAAAAGAAACACTTAGTATGAACACAATGAATGAATAATGGGGAAGCAAAGCGAGGCGAACCAATTATCTTCAATCATAAAAGTATATATAACAACTGTAACAGATTATACAGATGTTGTGTGGTGTGTGTCGTGTGTGTGTGTGTGTGTGGTCTGCTTTATGTTGTATGTGCACATTTAAATGTCATGATTTTTTTTCTACCCTGCGGGGATATACAAACGGCAGATGATTGTATCGTATGACACTCATTTGATAAATTTAGATTGCAATTGCAAATCCTGGACCTCACAGCCTAGTCAGCACTCTGGTGGAACTGCGGGCAAGATTGAAGTATTCGTGTGCGTTAACGCGCGTCGCGCGTGTGTTGATGATGTGTGTGATTCCGTGGGACAAATGGAATGAACGGTGGTATCGTGTTCAGACTGGGCTACGGAGCCCGTGTGTCTGCCGAAGTGTGTGTGTGTGTGGTGTGGTTGTGTGTGTGTGGGTGTGAAAATAGTTTTTGGGTGACGTGCGGGAGTGTGCTGTTGTGTGTTTGTGGTCTGCAGGCAGGCGGGTGTGCGCGGGGCGGTGGGGTGCGGGGGGCACTCGCACAGGGCGTCGCGCTTAGTTCCAACGGAGGGCTTGGAGTGCACCGGCTTGCGTGGCGTTGCGTGCATGTGTGTGTGGTATGTTGTGATGTGTCTCGGCGCGGACAAGCGTGCAAGCGCGCGAGTGCGCGCCGCACGGGTACAGACGGGGCTTGGGGGACAGGGGGTGGCGGAAGGGGGAAAGGAAGCATTGGAAAGGAATGGGGTTGGATAGGGCGAGGGGGGTGGAGGCGGGGATGGGCGGGCGTGTGGTCCAAGACATGTAGTAAGTGGAAGATGAGATAGAGGAATAGGGAAAGCTTGAACGTTGGGGTTGCTTGTGTTGGACCTTTTAGTCTTCCCGTGTTTGTGTCTGTCACTAGGTAGCGGTCCGTTGTAGTTGCCAGTTTTGTATAGTCGGCATAGCAGTCGTGAGGCTGCTTGAGCACGTAGCGACTATTGTGACGGTGGGTGACATACGCGGCCCTCTTGCGCACTTTTGTGTCACAGATCGTGTAGTGAGTACTGCTGGCGGTGGGAAAAATTGTGCATTCGAATGCCATCATCTTTTACTTAACTATCTAATCTATCTGTCTGTCTGTATGTCTGTCTTATCTATCGGTTCTGCCTGCCTGTCCTTCTATTACACTTACAAGACCCGTGCGATGCGTGCGTGCGTGCGAGCGCGCTGCGTCACGTCACTGTGTGTTGTGTAGGTGGGTGATGTGTGTGTGTGTTTGCCGATAAGCGCGCGTACTCTCCTCCCCTCCCCGCACTCCCCCCACCCACCCCCCCCGCTAGATTACCATTGGCTATATGCAAGCGCATTCCAATGTCACTTCCCGTAGGATCGGTATCAACGTGGACATGCGTGGCCTTCAGACTTTTCCTACAGTGCTGAAGCGTGTGTTGGCGCTCAGCATGTCGGGGTTGTATCGTATTGCAACGTGTGCGCGGGTGCTCTCACATGCATTTACGGAAGGTGCGCATCACATTCATAAATGTGGCAGTACCGACTTGCACATGTAATAACCCCCTGACGTTCTGTTGGCACTGTAATACTCAGGCGACATGTATGAACGTTCGCACAGCACACACGAAAGAAACATTCACACACACGCGCGGCGTGCCGCGAAGGCACACACAGTTCTAGCGCACAGCACGCCAATACCTAGTGTGCACAGATGCAGTGATGAGTAGTACTTCTGATGTATCCCTGCATGTGTTAGCAAATACAAGATGTAACTAGTATGAAGTTCCGACACGTAATAACGCCTCCCACCCTGGTAAGACGCGAAACTGTCCAGCTTCTGTGTGAGTCATTTTATTACAGCTTATTCATTTGCCTCCTTTTGTTTATACAACTGGATTTAAGGTTTGCAACAGTACATTTCCTTTCCGGGATTCACTTATGTCTGCTGCAAAAATTGTCCCGTTTCCCCAACATTTCCTCATTCCCTATTCCGGCCAAAACACAATTACTGCTTGTTCAAACGGCAGCCGGAATTTGCTCAGGGGATGACGACCCCAGGTTCTCGCGCCGGCAACCTGTACCTGGCCATTTTGACGTCTTGTCGTCTGCTGAACCTATGATGGCCGTGTGACTTTTCAAAAAGATTTGTGTCGTATGGTAAAGCGAGATGATGGAAACGTCAACTGAACATGGCGATTTCACTATTCCGTGGAGTCTTAGTGTTCTTACTTACAGGGGTCGGATACAGGGTTTCATGTGAAACGATCTCTCTCTCTCTCACTCTCTCACATCTCTCAAATCAAAGAATCTCCGTCCAGAGACACCCTCTCTCATCATCCTCGTCAACTCGAGTCTCTCTCGCTCTCTGTGTGTGTGTGTCCTACCGAGATAGCGATGATTGACTAGGGTCCACAGGTATGGTATGTTCTTAGGTTTGGACAGAAGTGTGTTGAGAGGAGGTATTTGAGAAAGTTGTTTCAGACTAAGCTCCTGGCCGTCGTTCTGTACACACCTGTGGTTAGAAAAGAGA
>JADBJO010023610.1:0-12500 GCA_016801955.1 Conus betulinus
AGGAGGGACTTAACAGGTAAAGAAAGGAACTGACACAGGCTGGGGTAAAGTCCTTCTAATAGAAGCACTGGCGTGTTACGAGCTCACTTCTGGCAAGTGCTTACACGACCTGCTTTGCAGAAGGTGAGACCACTGTGCAAGACTTTCTTTACCAGAGTATCTCGTAGGGAAGGGCAGGGGATGGAGGAGGGGGGAGAAAGAAACAGAAATGGGAATGTGATAAGTTCATCCCAGCATCTCTTTCTGTCAAACATTCTGTCACTGTTCCTTATTTGCTATCTATTTCTTTTTCCCTGAAATCAGCAGGTCGTTTACGCATTGAGCACGCTCATCATCCACGTGACGTAATACATTAACGTAGCAGGCATGATGCTTCACTCTGATTATGTGGTCTAGGTTACTTCTGTATTCAGCAATATAACTATGCAATATCTCTGATTCCAAGAAAAGTCATGAAATGGCCTATTCTTCACAAATATAAAATGATATTTGTCACAGGTTTTGCGTTTAATAATATATAAAATGTCCCTCTATCAGCGTATAAAGCAATTATTGTACTTGAGACTACTAATAAAAAAATGAAAACATGGCGATATTGAATGTATTGCTGAAAATGTTAATTGCAGAATTAAAAAAAAAAGTAAAAATCGATCAATATTTACCGCCGAACTCGTTGCTATACTTATGGCTCTTAATTACATAGCTGATCTTCCGTTGAAAACTTTTCAAATTTTATTCTGCGTCGATTTTCAGTCCGTACTGTATGCTTTACGTTCATTTGATTACAAGAAAAAATCCAAAATTATAGAAATCAATCAAATGATAACATTTTAAGTTTAAAGGCAATCATATATCACCTTTTGTTGGGTTCCTTCACATGTTGGATTATATTCAAACGATTGTGCTGACAGAGCCGCAAAAAAAAAGTGCAAGGTAAGACAGGGAATCTATAGAAATAAAACATCCCTTTATCCGTCACAGAAGGGTATCATTTGCTGGAGCAAGCATCGTGGAACAAAGTTTCAAAATTCTCCATAGGAAGGAGAGATTCTCCAGTCTCTTACTGAATTCGGTTGGTTCAACAAACACAATATCTGTGAATTATGGCAACAGTTTCAAATGTAGACACATTACTTCGCCGTCTTATAGGATAAAGCTTAATGCCTTCAAAACAAAATTCAGCAAGAATGTTAATGTCTGTGCGGTGTGAACAAATTTCAAACCAACACATGCTTCTGGAATGCCAGAGATTGAGACCTATTTTACCGGCTATTTCTGAAAGTTCTCTTCACAGTATCCTTGAGAATTTTAGTTTGTTTGTTTGATTTTGCAAACTGTTTACTACGCAGTCTATGGGACGTTTGTTATAGTTTGTGTTATGATTCAAATAGTTACTTAAAGTTGGTTTTTCCATACATTTTTGTTCATTGTAACGTAACGATTTTTTTTTAATTGTGTGGATATGATTGCAAGATTACCCACCATCCGCTTCCTCCTCATGCTACCCCTCTCCAAATTCTTTCCCTTCGTCTAATATCACTTAATGTGGAAAGACGTTAAATTGAAGACAACAACAACAACAACCAAGCGCTTAAGAGAGTGTGCATTTTGTTAGCACTACCAGAGGAGACACTGCGCCACATGGAGCCCCTGCAACGACGTTCTGAGCGACACGAGCCCACAAAACATGGTCTGGAACAGCGTTGACATCAAGGGCATGGAAGCAGGATTTACTGGATGGTGTTGATGTCTGGAACTACACATCAGACCGTCCAGGAATTGCGCGAACTCACCACATGTTCCACCGTATGTTTGCCCTGGTGAACTGGCCAGATCATTTTCTTGACTTGCAGTCAGATAATTATACATCACCATGTAGTCAACTGTTACCACATCCTTTGCTTGGGTTTTCTCGTCTTCTCTTTTGTTTCTTTTAGTCCTACAAACACTAAATCATGTTTGAAGTCAATAACAGAGTGGGTTTCATGTAAAAAATGTATAAAATATATCTACAGTGCGCTTGCGCGCGCGCTTGCGCGCACACACATACACACACGCACACACCACACACACACACACACACACACACACACACACACACACACACATGCACGCAAAACACACACACATACACACACACACACACACACACACACACACACACACACACACACACACACACATGCACGCAAAACACACACACACACACACACACACACACACACACACACACACACACACACATGCACGCAAACACACACACACACACACACACACACACACACACACACACACACACACACACACACACACACACACACACACACACACACACACACACACACATTCCCAAAGCTGCCTTTCTCTATGACACCTCAGATGGATTCTCCGTCACTGATACTACTCTTTTCATACACGTGCGTGCCTTTCAGACCCTATCTCTGTTTTGCAGAACTTGGAAACCAGTTGTACGTTGGAGAGGGGGAGGGAGGGTGTGAACTCTCTCGCTTTTGTTTGCTTCCACGCGTACAGAGACTGCAGAATACTGGGAAGCCTCCCTAACCTGGATCGTGTTTGTCAGGTTATGCTCGTTACTGATGGTACAGAGGATTTGTGGACGAAAGACAATGAATCTGCGTCGCTCTGAAGAACATGTTATCAGATCCCTCCAGTTTTATCGAATGTGTGCAAAGATCCGGAGCTCTGCTTGTAGTCACTTTACAATCTGTAATGTTGTTAGCCCATAGTGTTTGTCTTTTTTTTTTTTTTTTTTTTCTTTTTTTTTTTTTTTTTTTTGTCTTCCCTTTTGTCTTCCTCCCTCAACTATTCTCTGAAGCTTGTTCTAACAACATGTTCTAACGTTGGCGTTGTCACAAGTCGGCTTGAAAATATTGTTGTTATTTATTCAGTTATTGACTTCAGAAATTTGTGAGTCGGTATTCGTGGATATTCGTAAATATCACATTTTGACGCATTTTGACTTGTTTGCATCATGTTGTCACAGAGCTGATTGATGGGCTGGACAGTTTAAACCTCTCTGGGGTGTTTTTGCGGACAATGTGTCTGTGTAACATAGGGGACATGTTTGGAACCATGCTATGGATTGTTGGTTACCTGAAGTTGTTATGTTATCCACGTCCATATTCTGGACCTGCATGACAACTGTGCTGCAAACTAATGGTCATTTGATTTGATTTTATTGTCCACGGTAACACTGGAACATATTTGTGGACTACACATTGGTATGGGTAAAGTTCCATTGGCATATGGGCCATGAAGTGTCAGTGGTTCATCATATGTAGGGCATGGAATGATGAAAGCTGAATCCATCCATCTCCTTCCACTGCCTCTGAACTTCCCTGAACTGAATGAGGTACCAGCGTACTGCTGGATAGACAAAGAGGGGGTTTTGAAGGAAAAAAATAAATCCGACCCTTTAAATAGTTCGAACTCAAGACCATCAACTCTGCAGGCAAATGCTCTAGCCATTTGACCACCACAAGCTCCTCTATCGTTGGTCACCTGACTGATTATAACACTCTTATTATCCTTGTGATATCTGGATGTCAGGATTGATCATTGTCCGCTGTGCACCCTTCAGGACATGTTGAAGAACTGTTTGCTATTTTCCAATACCCTGGTTTCATTAGAACAATTTCATCATTTACGTCAGCATCTGATTTACAGAAGTATCCACGCGTGTCATGTTGATGGAGACGACACTTCTACATCGTGAAGTGTATTAGATGATAATTACCATTTATTCACTACTGATCATTCAAATTGATTAACACTTTATGATAACAATGGACATCATTAGCACATTTCATATTGTCAACATTGATCGTGGATGACTTGTATATATGTGTATATTCTGGTTATTGTTCTCTTAATCTAACATTGCAATTGGATGCAAATGTAGGAGTAACTGTTGTATTAATATTTTTTTAAACTTGGAAACGATTCTGTGTGCATTGAAAGAAACCTGTGTGAATCCATGATCTTCTGATTTCTGTCCTAGCCGGACGATAACCACTGGTGATGGCCGTGCCGATGCTATTTCTTTTCTCTTGTTATAACAGCTGATCTTCATATACTTCTTGTGTACTTCTTGATGATTGGGTGTACTTGTTCATTGGTAATATGATATTTGATGTGTGCATTAACAATTCATTTCCATGGCTTGGTTTGTTCTTTACAGATCCCCGCCATGGTCCATGTCTCACACGCATACATGAAGATCTGTCTATCTGTCACCAGCCCGCGTGGCGAAGTGGTTAGTGTCGCGGACTCCCGGCTGGGAGGTCGTGGGTTCGAATCCCATCAGAGTCATGTGGGTTTTTCTGCCACGACCGGCTCCTACCCAGAGTTGAGTTTGCTGCGGACTCAATTGGGAAGACTGGGACCACACAGTCGAGTTTCATCCACTTAGAGGATGCGTTTCTGAGAGTGTTGCTCAAATTTCCTGACCAGCACTGCAAGTGCATGTATCTCTCGGGCCTGGTTGACGCCGGGATATATCATGAAAGGAAGCGTAGAGTACAGCCCTGTCATGTAGTCTCAGACCGAAATGGAAATCCGTAGCATCATCTTAATCATCCTCATTCTCATGATCAGCATTAAAAAAAAAATGTCCCAAATTCTGTGGCCCTTCATGCCCTGCTCTCATGGTGACCTCAATTTCGATGTCCTCTCCACGTCTGTGGCCTTGGTTTGGTTCCGTCAGGGTCACCGGTATCGGCGAGTCCATGGGGGCTGTCGTTGGACGGACGTGGTAGTGCGCTCCGGAGGGAGAGCTCACTCACGTCGGCTCCGCAACTAAGCAATTATTGTCGTCAGTAGGGGGCTTAGTAGGTGGTGTCCTGCGTATGTTAGATCAGAACAGGCGCCACTGAACACCACCGAAGTGACTCGGCAGCAGTGCAGTGTCTCCTCCGGTGGGTTTCCTCTTGACGACTTGACATTGACCGCTACCTGTGGATTGCCGGTGCCGGGGCCTGCGGCGGGACTGACCGGGCTGTGGCTGGCTGTGGACGGGGGGTGTCGAAATGAGCGGCGTGGGTGCACTGCCTCTGAGATAGCGCAGAGGTTGGGATAGAAAAAAAAAAAAAAAAAAAAAAAAAAAAAAAAAAAAAAAATCTGTCTGTCTGTCTATTATCTATCTGTCTAATGAAAAAGTCCCTGTCTGTCTGTCTGTCTGTCTGTCTGTCTATCTGTCTATGATATCTATCTATCTATCTATCTATCTATCTATCTGTATTTTTTCTATCCAACCTATCTATTCATCAGTCGGTCTATCTATCTATCAAATCTATCTCTCTCTCTCTCTCTCTCCTATCTCTCTCTCTCTCTCTCTCTCTCTTCAGCAAACCTCTCTCTCTCTCTCTCTCTCTCTCTCTCTCTCTCTCTCTCTCTCTCTCTCTCTCTCTCTCTCTCTCTCTCTCTCTCAATACAGTACTCTTGTATTTCACTGACATGTTTTCGTCCTTCTGTAGAGGCTTCAGTCTGGACTGTGCTGATGCTGTCTTTGCTGCAGCCCCCTGAGACGATTTCTGGTTTGAATTCCCCATCGCTAGTGATGGCAAGTCGTGGATGTCGCAGGGATGAAAAATCCTAGAAAATGAGAAGTGATGGTGGTACAGTCAGTGGAGATATCTATAGGATTCTTCCCCTTGTGCCACGCTGGGCCTTGTCTCTTTGCTTTGTGTTGTGGTGATGGCTGCATGTCGTCCACGCGTGCTTGCTCTGCTTTGCTTTGCTGTGTTGCTTGTTGTGCTGTATCTAGCCGTTGCCTGGCACAGGTACTGACATCAGCGGGGCATCCTTGCGGTGTTAGTCCCCTGGCTCGGCATAGCCTCTTTCACTTCAAGACCGATCGTGCGTGGTTTTCAAACCACATCCTCCCAGAGGTGACCCACGGTAACTGGGCAGCGCGAGCCCCCAGGCTAAACACGACGGATCTAAAGGAGTCAGCCTCGTCAAGAAATCTGGCAAACCAAGCTCCAGAACAGGTGGATGAGGATCCAATTTTCCCAACGGCTGTGAAGGCTGTGAAAAAAGAGCGACACCGTACTGCAGTTCACAGTAATGAGGGATAGGAGTATGAGTATGAGTTAGGGCTTGCCTACCTATGCATGCAAAGACTGGACGCTGGCGGACACTGCGGGATAAACCTTTATGGTTCAACGGAGAGAAAAACGGTTACATCAATGCGCTGTGGAGTGCACAGAGCTAGATGAGGCACATAGAGCATCTGGGTCATCCACTGCATCCTGTTTCCATCTCCAACCGTCTCGACATTGTCTTACCATTGGATACAGGTAGTCTCGGACGAGAGAGTGAGGTCGACGACGCGCAACTCTTTCTCACTTTAATCAAAATCATCGCGCATGTCATCAGTCAGTCGATGGTAAGTAAACTGTTGAACAATTCATAACTTTTGTCCATCACCAGTAACTCCAGTTGTCATAGTTGTGTTGTGGCTGGCCATCAATTCGGTTTCTCAGCGCTGATTTCAATTCTTAATCTTTTGTAACGCATCATCTAGTCTTTTAACATGCTCTGCAAATCTTGCTCACAACATGCCAGGCAGGAGATGGCATTGACAAAGCGAAGGTTCTTGAAATGCCGACTGTGCCACATGCATCACAGTCTTTTCATGAGTACCAGGAATGTTTGGAAAAGTGTGGGAGACAGAAGACAGCCGTGGCATACTATAACTGATGTGTAGAACAGCATTCCAGTACCATCCTGTGTGAACACATTGGTGATTTGGAGGATAGTAGCTGGGTAGTGTTCATTAACTTTTGCCTTGAGTTTAATTTCTTCACTGTAGCCCACAACGCTGCCTGTCTGACAATTCAGAAACATCCCTGAAGTTACGAAGACGCGGAAGAAATCCTTGTAATGCTAGAGGCGTTTTATTCTTATTTCTTCCAAACATTGTGCAGGTGTTAAATCTATTTAATTGTATTTTTGGCCATTGCAGAATCCAACAAACATTACGCAGGTGTAAGATCTGTTGTTGTATTTTTTGCTTTTGCAGATTCCACCTTGTTCTTCAGTAATAACAGTATATCTTTAGAATGCAGTCTGTTAGAATTTTGCCGGCACGGTTGATGAATCCTGTGACTGTTTTAGTGTTGGAGGTTCCCTCTCATGGGAAAGGTGACCATGAATACTTGAGTCCATGGTGTGTGCTTTTTAGATAGTGTCCACATGTTGTTGCTGATTGTGGGCAGTGAATCAGTCAGTGCCTCTCCATCCTGTTTAAAGAGTTCTGCAGGGATGTTCTCAACGCTTGCAGACTTACGACATTTCAGCTTCTTCACTGCTGTTGCGGCTGCTGTTGCAGCCTGCTGTGCGTGTGCGTGCGTGCGTGCGTGCGTGCGTGCGTGCGTGTGTGTGTGTGTGTGTGTGTGTGTGTGTGTGTGTGTGAGACTTTTATATTTCTTACAAATAGAAGGTACAGAGATGAAACACAAAGTGATAGTTTAAACTATAAAGTTTCTAATTCCGCTTTTTTCAGTGTGCAATCTGGTTCATCTTTGACATTGCCAAGATGACTGTTGTTTAAAATGACTAGAAGTCAGAAAAGAAATCGTATAGAACGAAATATTCCACCAAAGAAAGCAAGATTTAAAGTTCTTTGGCTGGAAGAAAAAGCCGTCAGCTTTTTTCCACTCTCGTCTCTGACAAACAGAGTGAAGAACAGACACACCTTATTTCAAACTCAGTCTTGGAACGATTGCAAAACAACACAAAGACCGCAGTCACTTGGATCAAAGTCATGGACGTTGTTCCCCCAAGACTTTCTGACAAGAAAAGATATGTAAAATAAAGTATTATAGCTAAAGATGCTTCAAGGCTTTCCGATTTTGGCTGACAGATAAGCGAAGACATCAGCTGAGTAACAGAACAGTTTGCCTTTCTTGGTGTAATTTATCAACTGAATTCTGCAGTGTTACCATACATCTCAATTAGCTTTCCGAACACGCAAATACGATTACAGGTGTGAAATACACCAAAATCATTTAGTTTCAGCTATGCAAGCGTACACATTTGTACACGTTTCTAAATGTTATTCATGCATCTGTGTGTTTCATTAACTGAAACAGCTGAGTGTTTTCCTATTCTAGCACGGGATTTTAGCACTTCTAGCAGTTTCTTTTCGTGCATTTGACGTTGCCTCTGTGTGTGCACGGTCCACGTGTATAGAAATGGATTGAGAGCAGAGTTTAAGGGAAACATGAATATAACCATGGTATCACGAATCTTAACAAAATCATCATCAACACCACTAGAACTTATCATCATCGTCACTCCCAATACGAACCAACAAAAAGCATCTATGGCAGCCACCTTTCTTGTGACATGGACAGAGGAATACACTAATTGGTGTGTGGGGTTGAGCGTTACCCTGTATTTTGGTGTTCGCCAGAAGATGATACCTTGACCAGTTCCGATCATCAAAGACATAACAAAATTAATTGCCACAATGACTGTAAACCATGTGAATCTTTGCCGTGAATGATAGTGATCAACTGAAGCCAGACGACACAGACCTGACTGGCCTGAAGGCCCCAGTGTGACAGTCCAGGGAGAAATGGAACTGATGCCAACAGCACGCCAATGATCCACACTACTGTACAAACTACGGCTGTTAAACATTGGTTGAACCTGCACAGATCATTAAAGAAACAATAGACAATAACGTGATACCAAGTGGTGAACCAGACAATCATTGGTGACACTGAGCTAGACAAAAAGGAAAAGAAAGCCAGCCAGTCTGCACATTACGCTGTCAGTCCATGCTTTTTCCATCTGCATGTATTTTCCACGAAATACGAGGTCTGCTAGCACAATAACGATGACCTGGCATCCCATACAGATATCGGCAAACTGCAAATGGGTAACAGCCATCATAAAACTGCTTCCAGTCATGTTCTTCACAGTGGAATAAACTAGAAAGCAGGCCACACATCCTGCCACAGCGGACACAGCAATCAACTGAAAGAAGACTCTGTGTACAGTTCATTTGGCAGAAGTGATGTGCACGATGGAAGTGCAATGATAGGGGCAAAGCAGTTTCCCTCATCCAAGTGTTTAGGAAGCACATTCTTGCAGCACATTCTGTAGTTCGATGAATAGATACGTTGTAATTTATCTGATCTTAAGAACAGACCCAGTGGAAAATTGCCAAGGGTATTCCCCCTTAAATCCAGTTCTCGAATTTCTGGCATATTTGTCAAAGTTGTACGATCAACCGTTTCAACACCACAATACGAGGTATTTACCCCTTCCATCTCAGGAAAGTAGATGGATATATATTATCATCATTATTATTGTTGTTAAGAATATTGACATGTGTTTTTGAAACGTTCATCCAACTCAGTGTATAAACAATTAGCTTTGCTGTTTTACCTGTTATGTTGCTGAGAGGATTGTTTTCTATGGCAAGAAATCTTAGATTCGGTAGCTGAAGGAAAACAGCCATGTCGAGGATTTTAATGTTGTTCTGAGCAAGATCGAGGTACTTCAGATTTAAAAGTGTAATGTGTGAAATATTGTTAATCAACATTGCGAAAAAATCAAGGCAATAAGATGAAATATTTGTCCTAAATCAGTTAGAGACATGTTTGAGCCTGTTGCATTAACGTATCTCAAAAGAGGAAAGTGGCCAGAAAGGAACGGTTGTGAACATAGGAACACATGACCTTGACACTGACATCCTTCTGGGCAGCTCGTGTCACACATCAGTTCATCATCATGCTGTGGACACTGACCCCATCCATCACACAGATGATTTCCATGCACACAGATGCTGGAAGTCCGACACTGGAAGAAACCAGGGCACCTGTATGTCTCACACTCATGCTCATCCTCTCCATGAATACAATCAAAGAATCCATTACATCTGGTGTAGATAGGCAGACAGTACAGCCACTCGGAGGAACATTGGTAATGAGTATGAGGACACAACTCCACAGTGTTCATCAACTGTTGAGTGAAGTAACCTGTTCCATCCAGATCAACGTAAAACTGCTGTGTGATGTCTTCCTCTTTGATCGGGGCATGGTAGCTGGCATCATCAGAACATCCAACTCATCAGAATCGTCCACACAATCTGTGTATTGATTGCAGTATTGACTGAGTAACACACACTGACCATTCAAGCACAGAAAACCAGCACATGAAACTTCACAGAATGACTCATCGCTTCCATCTGGACAGTCCTGTTTGAAGTCACACAGTAAAGTGTGATGCACTGTTGTCATGTCGTCATCACATCGAAATGGAGTGTAGGAGAATGGTCCTCCATCAAATGACTCATCGTCAGGCTGCACACAACTAATGTTTAGATATGTATAGGTTTTTGAATCCATCTCTTTCATACAGTCACTCTTGGCGTTACACAACAGAAATCGGTGAGTAGCAAAATATGCAGGGGGAAATAGACAAATGCTGTCGTGTGTGTGCATGCACATACATTCAGAGGAGCATGCATGAACCAACGCTATGGGTGAATGAAAGACACCATTTGTCTTTAATTCCAGTTCGCACATTATCAAAATAATAATAATACCATAATAAATATGCAAGTGAACCCCATATTCTGTGACATAGGCAGTACGGAATCTCCTTGAAGGAACATACCAATGAAAATCCTTTGACACAAAAGACAAACCATGGAAATAGAAGTGATTAATGTTATAAATCAGGGTGGTGTCAAACCATGTACGGAATTTGCTATACAAAAATGGCACAGAATGCCAACCCGACCTTAGACCAATGGCTGCTTTAAATCTACTATAGTTTGACAGTGTGCGTCGAAAATCTAACTTTTCCTTCTTGGTTTTCACATCTGCTAGTTTTTTCACACCACTTTGTGGCATTCGATGTAAGAAATTACACTGGGAATGTAATGGTCGACCAGGATCAATTTGAAACATTTGTTTCGTGATGCCACCAGCCCCTTGCAATCTTCATTACTAAAGGGACAGTCCCCTGTTTCATCCCGTCCTTCGTGGCATTCTGGGCGCTGGTTACAGTGCAGGTGAGGTTGAAAATCAGAATACCATGGCACAGAACAGTTGAACAGACCACTGGGCAGCTTCACAGGCCCTTTATGAGTAGGAAGTACGGACAGGAAGAATACCATACCAGCATTAGAATATATGAAACAGTCAAACTTAATTTGAAGCTTTGAAGTGTTGATAATGGTAGGTGATAGACAATATAGACGGCATACTTCTTTATTCATTTTGAGAGCTGTGTTTGGGTCTAAGTAGTTCAGTTTTATGCAAGGACACATTACTGTATCAAAAGAGGTCAGTTGAAAGCTTATAATGTACGTCATATTTATTTTCAAATCTTCGGTGTAAGTGAGTTTTATTCCACTATACACTGTCAAATATGGAGTGATCAAGCATGTGAAATCATCCATTAATTTTTTCACAATAAAATCAGGGCGTTTGATTGACTCTATGGTAACTACAATTTGCGGTTTTCCGATGTATACTATCCGCATTTTATTTGAGGATGAGTCGATAAAACTGTCTTCCCTTGTCGTGAAGATAGCATTCTAAAAGAAACGACGCAACCTCGCCTCTTAGATATACTTTAATTTTCCAGTGCGTGGAACCACAGTCATGTGACAGGCGTTGTATACGAGCACGCACAAACCTACCCTGCGGTACTTGCACATGCAGTATACAGAAAGGAGTGACATGGCCGCACACCCCGTATATGACACCTTGGTGAACAGCAGACGGTAACGAGTATCTTCCACAGCCTGATGCATTGGCCTGTACGAATAAAATATCCGTGCTGTTTTGACTCAGGAGATATTCCGCACCTGGACAAACATCAAGGATCCTCAGTTGACCAGGAGTTATAGTAAGGTGTTCAGCGTTGCAGGTTCTTGGATGTGAGGATAGGTCGACACAGACAAATAGGATAAAACACCCTAACTGCCAAAGCATTGCGATGCAAGGAGACAGCCAGGTGACAGTGATGGCTGTGGTCAGGTGTAGTGCAGGCAGATCTTCCATTACAAAAATCCTCAAAACCACGTGTTGCCTATAAATTTGTCGACCACAAGTTGATGTTAGATGACTATACCATTTTTGTCATGGTTTCTAATTCCTGGAGTACCATCTGACAAACTGATAAACAAATCAATGAACACAATACCAAAAACGACAAGAACTCCAAATCAATGAAAGAAGATTCTTAGTTTTCACCCCAAACTCTAGTAAACAGAGCAACACAACACAGCCACACAATGAGACCATTTCTAGCGCAATTGAAGGTTTTAAAGAGGTTAACCGAAGGCGGAAAGATACCACCACAATACAGAAATCACACAAACCCAAAAGCAAAGTACAAGATAGTAGTTTTGACCGGAAACATTCGGTACATAAACGATCACACACCTACATTGACTGGCTGATGCGATGCTTCAAAATGGGGTGACTGCATGTGGGAACTGAATCAAC
>JADBJO010023610.1:15000-26310 GCA_016801955.1 Conus betulinus
AAACAAGTGTGGACGCGTGGTCCTTCAGCGTTGACAAGTCTGATTTTGGGCACCAACGATCTAGGAAAAAAAGAAATCAGACAAGAAAACGAAAAAACAACGAAACTTGAGAGCTGAGGACCGTTTTGTTGCCTTGGACCAAACCACCCGTCGAACGCATCGATCTGCCAGTAACAGGCCTGCTAACAAGTCTAGCGAAAGCCTTGTGAGTACTGTTTCTGACCTGAAAACAGTAATCAAAATGCTGTGCAATCAAAGTTCGAGAAAAAAAACTGCACACACACACACACACACACACACACACACACACACACACACAAAAGACCTGATCATGAATAAGAACAAAATGACGACAATGGTCAGCGTTGCCACTCAGACTGCCGAACAGCCAATGTTCACATCGTATGCTGAAGCAGTCAGCTCGGGAATTGTACCATCACCCGCGGAGCAGCAGGAGAGTGACCCTCAACAAAAAAAGGCCGACCAAAATGTCCAAAGGCAAAGAAAAGCGCTGCTGATTCATTGAAAAAAAAATAATACAACAAAAACAGCGAAGTGACGTAAGAAAATGAAAAATAATATAAAAAACACCCCAAAAAACAAAACAAAACAAAAAACACATTACGTCAAAAAGACAGCAGTACAATATGATTCTGCTTCTACAGGAAAGAAGAGAGAAGAAAGAACTAAGTCTGATCTACCCACTCTGCTTTTCTTACACGATTCTGTTGTAAGCAAAGTCAATGATAAGAGACTTGGAGATTCCTTTGGATTCCAAACAGAACCATGGAAAACATTCAAGACGAAGGACGGCCAACAAACATTTGAATCGGCATACCAAAGGCGCGCTACAGATCCACTGCAGAGTTAATGATTTGAAGTCAACATCTACGGACTGCAGTAAAGATCTGGCGCAGTGTGTTTCAGACGCATTAAAGAAAGAAAATCCAGGTCTCAAAATAATCATTAGCAAAGTAGTACCACCAGTCACAGATACTCAACTGAACATCAAGAGAGATCTGTTCAACGCCCTCTTGACATTGGAGCTAAGTGTACACAGCGACATCAACCTGATCAACTACAATAACCTGCGAGCGAGCTCCTGGCATCCCCGTAACGGCCTCCACCCCACCAACAGTAGTGCCAGCGTCCTGGCCAAAAACATTTGGCGTCATGTGAGAGACTTGCTGTGGAGCCGACTCAGAAAGACCCCACGATCGCAGCATCAGCCATCTTGGTACTACCAGCCCTACCCGGATCCTCTGCTCTACAACCTGGGCCCCTGGAGCAACAGGTTCAGCGTGTTGGGCGACTGGTGAAGTGGAACTTTGTCAAATACCAGCACCACTTGTGACCGTAGCATCACCCACTGTCAAGGTCAAGTGACCTAGGGGTTAGGAAGGAGACGGAGTAAGTGGTGAAGAAAGGCACAGTCGACACCCCAAACTCCCGACACCAGGAAACGCAGGGGTACATTCAAAACAACATTTATTTCCACGACACTAACATAAATTTCATATTCTCATTCACACAGATATGGGACAAGGGAAACTGAAGAAGAAAAAGAGGACAGACGAGGAGCAAGTTCTGAGAAGGTGGGAAGTGGAGAAGAAGGATAGATACCTACCAGAAACTATCTATTTAAGGGGACAAAATAACCCCAGTACACCTTCCCCAGAACCCAGGTCACCCGCCTATTGCTTGCCCTAAATCCCACTAATCACTATGTCCCTTCAAGTAAAAAAAGAAAAAGCAAGGAACACACCTACACATTAATTCACAGACAAACAACACAATTCAATCCCTTTCACACTAATGTCATCCACATTCCATTCATTTAAAATAATCATCCATTCATATCGTCTTGGTTGGCACACAGCTGCTCCCACGCCCTCTATATTACAGCTCAAAGTTACTCAGCTCATCTATCAATGGAGTCCAGGAACCACGTCTCGCAGTAGACCCCTTGGAAGACTCCTCCACGGTGAATGAGTCCGTCAGCTGCGTCGCCGGTTCAGGTCCCCGCTGCTGGCTCAGCCGCCAGTCGCCAAGGTGACCGAGCTAGCCCCCCGATGGACCTCAAGCGACCTGCATTGGTAGAAGGCGCTGGAATGCGCCCAAACCAGAACCAGAACCAAAAACAACAACAACAAAAAAAAAAACCGCCCTGCAGCGAAGATCAGTGTCTTTCAAAGAAATTCTCCATATAAAACCTAAATGTGTAGGTGCAGCGAAGAAAGACATGAAAACAGTGAGTGCGAACCATTTATATTATCACTTAATTTCTCTTTATGTTAAAATATAATTTGAAAGCTACATTTAATTTTTAGAAAAAAGATTTCCCCAGTTTTGTTTTCTATGTGTGAAAATAGAAATTAACTCCCGTTATTTTCCCACAAAAAAAATAAAAAATAAAGAGCCCTCGTTCATCCTTCTATACGTCCATCCATAAAAAAAAAATATCAAACATTAGGACAGACAGGACGAACAGGAACAGACAATACGAAAGGAGCGGGGCCAATGCGGGCGTCGCGATGGGAGATCCCTGTTTCCGACTTAATATTAGTCGTATGAACACCCTATTCACGTCCGCATCCATCTTGCATGTCTGTATTCTTAATTACAAATTTTTTAAAAAATAATAATGCCAAATTCCGACCGGTCAGGCACCAACATATCCAGAAAGGCTTCTGGGCTGTCAGAAATCAACCATCCATATATCCTCCCTTGGTTAACAGCAGCGCCCAAAAACCATTCTAGCACAAAGACAACCCTATAGTCCTGGTGCCACAAAAGATACGGAATTCTTTTTACAACCATGAAACGAGCTTCTCCTTACCCCAGAAATCACTCATGAATAGGGTAAAGGAAAACAGAAAGAGTCGGAGTACATAAATCACAATCGGAACACTCCGAATGGGCAGATAACTATTCGAGAGCGCTTCGCTGACACGCCTCCTCGACTACACACCCTTTTACAAGCAGGATGAAAAATGGATAAAATAAAAAAAAAAAAACTTTTCTTTTTTTTTTTCTCTTCTCTTTCACTTGCGAAAAGGGTGGTTTCACGATTACAAAATACTTTCTCTATATACAGAAATAATTCTTACCAGAACGGCGGGTGGTCAGAAAAGGAAGTGCCGGCCAGCCCCCTAGTCTCGACGGAAGAAGACGGGACTCGACCAACCAGTCCCCACCGAAAGGAACTTCAGGTCCTGGACGACCCAATGGAGAGGTGGCAGTGGGTAGGGATAGAGATCCCCAACAGAAGACCAGCGGCTTCCTTCGGCCGAGCGCTACGATGAAGTAGACAAAAGAGACCCACTACCCAAGGATGGGGATCCTTACCACTCGGCTGCCAGCGAATCGAGTGCTTAACCAAAACCCAAGATCGACCAACCCAAGATTGTAACAAGTCTGAATACAGTTACAGTCCCACCCAGGGACATCTCGAGAATGCCAACTTGCCAGAAAAACACGAGCAACACAATCCGGCCTGAAACTCTGGCCAGGTATCTAAAAAAAAAAAAAAGAAACCCACCCACGCGCACACGCGCGCTACACACACACGCACATACACACATACACACGCGCACACACACACACACACACACACACACACACACACACACACACACACACACACGCACCACACAGCCGCGCGTATAACAATCCCTTATGTATAAACTAAAGAAATTTAAAAGGCGTCCGTGACAACACCCCCCAACTGAAAGACTCGTGCCACTGAGGCACAGACTACAGCAGCCTCTGACGTACATGTCCCTGGGAATCACATGTACGGCGTCGTAGTTTATGTTAAAAAAATGAATGTCAGTCCATAAAGAACTCGGATAGCTATTCCGTCATCCGACTCAGGAAATCTGCTTCCACATTATCTTTACCCGGGATGTGCCGGAAGGAAAAGGCCGAACTTTGCAGTTCCATGGCCCGCCCCATCAAACGACGGCTGACTGGACGAATCCGATGCAAATATGCGAGTGGGTGATGGTCAGTTTCCAGGGTAAACTCTCGTCCATAGAGGTACGGTAAAACCGTCGAGTTGCCCACACTACGGCAAGACATTCTTGTTCTATTGTGTGGTACCGCAACTCTGCTCCCACCAGCTTCTTGCTCGCAATATGCAACTGGTAACAATCCCTTGCCTTGATCTTGCAGCAAAACAGTGCCAAGTCCTGTGCTGGAAGCATCGGTACGCAGCACGTAAGGTTTGGTCGGGTCCGCAAGCTGCAACACAGGTTCAGAAGAGACCGCTTCCTTGAGCTTTTCGAAAGCCTCTTTGCCCTCAGCGTCCCATTGTAAAGTCTCAGGTTTCCTGGCAGCGGTCCTATCCGTCAGAGGCTTGGCCAACTCAGTGAAATGCGGGATAAATTTCCTATAATACCCGACCAATCCGAGGAAGGATCTCAATTCTTTCTTGGTCCTGGGTGGTCTGGCCTCCTGGATACGTTGCACTTTTGTCCTGCTGTGGTGCAATGTGACCTCGTCCCACGACATGTCCGAGGAAAGGAACTTCAGCTTCTCCAATCTGACATTTGGATGGACGTGCGGCCAGTTGCACTTGTCGCAGCCGACTGAATAAGGTCCTGAGCGACTGCAAGTGTTCTTCCCATCCTTCAGTTGCCAGTAGGAGATCGTCAATGAAATTGTGTGCATGCTCCATCCTCAGCGGCTCCAGCATAAGTCGCATGATGCGACTGAAGACAGCACCTGCCGTTTCAAGTCCAAACGGCATTACCAGGAGCTGGAACTGTCCTTCTGGTGTGGTAAATGCCGTTTTCTCCCTGTCTTCAGCTCTCATCGGGATTTGCCAATATCCCTTGGCGAGATCCAATTTGGTGAAGTATTGGGCCCTCGCCAACTGCGCAAATATTTTGTCTGTGTCTGGCATTGGTTCGGCGTCAAGCTTTAGGACTTTGTTTAGTCTGCGAAAGTCGACACAGAAACGCATTTTCCCATCTGATTTCTTCACTAACAGAATGGGTGAAGAAAAAGGTGAACTACACCTTTCAATCACGCCCATCCGTAGCATGGCTTGGATTTCTGTTTTGATGGTTTCCATCTGGGAATGGCAAGGGATATTGTTTGACTCGAACTGGTTCTTCTTGGGTCAAACTCAAAGGGCATGTCCCTAAATTACATCGAAGAGGAACGTCGGACAGAATGTCGTGGAACTGTTCACACAGTTCTTCCACAGATTTTCTTTGATCTAGAGTGAGATTGTCGGAGATTTTGACGTCCTGCCATATTTCCTCCTGCTGCACGCTCATACATGGGATGTCAAAAACAAGAGGAGGTTCCTCTTCCATTCCCTCAAAGACAACAGGGGTGAAGCCGGCAGCACATAGTTGTCTCCTTTCGTATCTTTTCAGAAGGTTAGCGTGAATCAGCTTTCTCTTCCCTCTTATCATCACAACATAGTCCCATTCGCCAACACGTATGGCGATCTTGAAGGGCCCTTGCCAGGAGAGTTGTAGTTTGTTGTGGTGGAGAGGCAATAACAGTAGCACCTCGTCGCCCTCCTCAAACCACCTGTGACGTGCTTTTCTGTCATAGAAGGCTTTGTACCTTTTCTGTGCTTGCGCAAGATTTTGGTGTGCTAACTCACAAGTTGCGGCGATTCTCTTTCAGGTCGAGTACATACTCAGCCTGGGTCATTGTTCCAGTGGGGGTGGTAAAGCGCCTCTGAATTAATCCTCGCCGCTCGATGAACTCCACAGAGTTTTTCTGTTTGTTCTTGGGAGGCTTCCCAACCAAGTTCCCTACGTTGTTAAGGCTTGGGTCTCCCTTCTGCAGTGTACGCAGTCTGTGGGTCCAACGTCACTGAGTCATGTCGTGTCAACGTTTTGAGCAGTGGCTTCAAGGACTCTTGCTCCCTCTTGGCTGGGATCGTGTAGCGACGGCTCCAAGCACTTCTGGGGGTAACTCGGCAGATACTCTCTTTCGTTGTCCATCCTCGAAATTTACCCAATTTCCAATCAATAGGGAATATGCTGGACGCTGAAGAGCGACAGCCCACACCTTCCCTTTAAAGTAAGGTGTAGATAGGTCAACGAGCACTGTTGACCATGTGACCCGGAACGATGACTCAATTCCTGTCACTTGGCACTCTTCTCCGCGTGGCGCCTCGGGAGGTACCAGTCGCTCGTCGACGAACACACACGTGGCGCCAGTATGCCTGATAGCTTCCACAACTTTGCCAGAAACTATCGATGGGAAGTTAGGACATGTTGGTGTCGTCACCCCTTTCTCTCCAAAAGCCACTTTGGCCTGCGACATGGAGGGCTTCGATTTGTCGCTCCGCTGGGGACAATTCTTGACTATATGTCCAGGGACATGACAAAGGAAGCAGTTCTTCGTCTGAAATCGAGGGTTCTGTGATGGATTTGATCCCTCACCTCCGATCTGGGGCGCTTGCTTGCCCGTTCTTCGGTTCTTTATCATGCAATCTGGTGGATTCGCCATGAGCCATAGGTTTAAAATGTCGCCGAGCATCAGCGCAGGCTTCAGCGATCTCAATCGCTTGCTGGAACGACTTGGGTTGACTCTCGCCCAGCTTACATCGCAGCTCAGAAGAAACAGAGTTTATGAGTTGTTCAAGGAGGAGAAAACAGTCTTTGAGCTCCATTCCTGACGACTCTAACCAATAGTTCATTGTCTTTTTGAGGCGCTCTCCAAACTGATGAAAGGTTTCATCCGAGGGATTCCTCATGTTTCGGAACTGTTTTCTATATGTTTCAGGCGACATTGCAGTCTACGGCGCAAAGCCGCCTTCAATTCAGCATAGGTCGCTCCTGAAGGAATGTTGATGAATGCCTCCTTGGCCTTCCCCGTCAAATTTCCTATGAGGTACATTGCTCTTAGATCTTCAGTTAGTTGATATACATCTGCCACAGCTTCAAAATGCTCAATGTATGTATCAATGGACTCATTGGCATTATAAATGGGCATATGAAGCACGGGGGAGCTAAGGGAAGAGCAGGGGTGACAGTTTGATTGCTCACCCTTGTTGGTTCCGAAGTGTGAAGTTGTTTGACTTCGGTAGTTTTTCTCCACTCTCGGCCACCCCTAGTTGTTCCAGGAGTTCAACTCGCATCTTTCTTTCTCCTCTTCAAGTTGAAGTCGAAACTCTTGTCCCTGCTCCTGTATTTCTTGCGTTCTCTTTCTCTCTTCTCTGTCTAATCGACGTTCTTCCATGTCTTCTCTCCATCGTCGTTCTCTCTCTTCTCTCTCTCATCGTTTTTCCTCCATCTCCATCTTCCATCTTCTTTCCTCCTTCGCTTCCCTCTCCTCTCTCTCCCTCTTTTCCTTCACCTCTCTCTCCTCTCTCTCCCTCTTTTCCTTCGCCTCTCTCTCCTCTCTCTCTTTCTTTTCCTTCGCCTCTCTCTCCTGTCTCTCTAATCGTTTTTCCTCCATCTCCATCTTCCATCTTCTTTCCTCCTTCGCTTCCCTCTCCTCTCTCTCCCTCTTTTCCTTCACCTCTCTCTCCTCTCTCTCCCTCTCTTTCCTTCGCCTCTCTCTCTCTCTCTCTCTTTTTCTTTCCTTCGCCTCTCTCTCCTCTCTCTCTCTCTTTCTTTTCCTTCGCTCTCTCTCTCCTGTCTCTCTAATCGTTTTTCCTCCATCTCCATCTTCCATCTTCTTTCCTCCTTCGCTTCCCTCTCCTCTCTCTCCATTCTCATGATTACAAAGGGATCCATGGATCCTGGTCCTGGATAGCGAGGAGGAGGAACAGGTCTGAATTCCATCTCATCATGCGCAAGAGGAGGACGACGGCGGAAGTCAGCACTCATAGAGGTCAGATAATGCCTCCGAGGGGGCGGTGGTCCTGAAGGAGTTCTGTCATATAAGGAGGGTTGAGAGATTGCTGGAGACAGAGATTCCCTCGAGGAAGAAACTACTTGGGTTATGGGGCCACTGGCTGCGTGTGTAGTCACAGCAACAGGGGTTCCCATACCCGGAAGAATTCCAGTGACTTTTGCCTGGGAACGCGTGAAGCGACGATCACTTTCGTCTGCCATCACCAAGCACTCTTCTTTTCGCAAAGTCGCAAACTGAAGGCGTGGAAAAGATCTGGAAGTGGCAGTACGGTTGGGTACACCTTGCGTCCCAAGAATCAGAAATGAGTGTGACAACTCTCCACAACGGGGAACAACTTGAAGTTATAAACCAGGGAACCTCAAGTCTCTATCTGGCAGGAAAAGTGCTAAACTCCTGTTGAAAGAAGCTAAATTATTCTTGTAACCTAGTCTCAACTATCGAGCAAGCACAATAGCCACGTCTGGAATTCACTGACCTAATTGCCAGAAAAGTAAATCAGTATTGACAATCCTTGACTTTAAGACCCAAAGTCACTAAGCCCGACAGTCAATGAAACAGGTACCCAAATTATTATCTCTCTCGACGGCGCTAACTATGGGTGAGCACAACACTTGTTTGTGTTGTCTAGGCTAAGCGTAGCCACACCACGGTAGTCGCCTTCCTAGCTTTGTCTTCCTTGATCAACTAGTCTAAACACCTTTCCGACACTATCTGGCTTACGACCAAGAGTAGTCGCAACAACAAACCTGTGCGGAAATCACACTGTGCCACGTCACAGCGTCATACGTTGAAAAATCAACAGCTTAACTGAACAAAACTAGTTGTCTCCTTGACTGTTCCGTGTGTAACTTGCCGACACACTTGCGATGTAGGCACAAAATATCGTAATTACAACAAAATGTAATCACTGTTCTATCAAACGCTGGCTCAATTATTCCTGATCAACAACCATCAGCGACTTATTAATTTACGGCCAAGTGGGACCGCCCACGTGAGCCTTACGAGTAGTCAGAACAAACCTACTCAGTTCACAACTTACACCCACAAATATGAGCGATCAAGAGAAAGGAAGCACCCAACTTGTTCCTTAAGCACACCTTAAGGAGTATGCACAAACAAATTTGTGCTGAAATGTAATCAGATAAATGACATTTTTTTTTTCAACAAGAACACACAATTAAAGACCCTAGTGTGCCGCCTGCACACAATATCAAACAGGCCAGAAACCACGTTATCACAGTTGTATAAACCAGGTTACCAATCAGCTGACGGAACAAACGTTATTAGTCCCCTCTTACTGTCGCTATGCCTTGAGCACTGAAGCAGGCTATCGAACCTCGACCATAGGTTTCCACGGACTGTCTGCTCCCAAACACCACTGGTAAACAACGGGTAAAACAAACAATAGGGACGAGACAGCATAAAATATGACAACAAACGCAGCGAAGTAGTATCAACACGGGACGGCCTATTGACCCGGCAACCCTCGCCAATGAATGTGGAAGCAAACGACGGCCACTCAATCCCTGACTCAATGGAAAGTAAAGGAACGGCGCAAAATCTGCCACGTTATTCCCGGTTTGCACGCACGGAATGCGTCTGTCACTGAATGAGTGAGAGCTAAGGTAAGGCTTATACCAAGGACACTGTGAAGAAAATAAGGAGGGTGGGGGTGATGTAAACAAGAAGCAAGAGGCGCAATGGATCGACACCTAGACAGAGTTCATATCACAGATGCCTTTCTCACTCCTGGACAACTTTATTCTCATCACACGCCACTCACTTATACAAAGACAGATAATATAAAGAAAGCTAGATTAACGAGCACTTAGACGTAAATGTACTTACAAACAGGAAATGAAGAACATATCTTCTTTTTTTTTTCCCAACCTACAAGGAGAAAAATATAACCACTCAAAAGAGTTATATAGTAGATCAAAACAGGACTTAGAAATATAACAAGATATATATATATATATATATATATATATATATATATATATATATATATATATATATATATATATATTCAATTAAAAATAGGATGGTAAAAGGAAGTTTTAAAATCAGCAGGTCTGTTTCGAGCGCTCGCTCTCCTCAGGATGGTTTTGGGTCACCTACTGCCGGTGTTATATGGCCCGATGTCGCTGTTTGCACATGCGGTTTCGCTGCACGTGTTGTTCGGTTTTCAGGTTGTTTACAGTTCAGGGTGCGTTTGCTGACAACGATTTCCATTTGTGCCTGCAGTTGTTTACTATTTCTACTTTAGTATTTAGAGTTGCTAAATATGGTTTGCATAGTATTAACCATTTTTCTGTTGAACATAGGTTGCATCTTTTTGAAATGTTATTGTATGGTGATGCCCTTTTTATGATTTTCCGGGATATGTTATAGTTTGTTTTTGTCTTTAAGTCTCCAAATATATTTGCTCAGTTCTGTTTGGTTTTTGTATTTTTCGTTGTTGAATGACTGTTTATGGTTTGCGTATCTGGGTTTTGAAGTGATTTTCAGTGATCCCTATGTATGTTTCTTTTTCATTTTCTGATGTCACAGTGGCTTGGTATACAACGTTGTTATAGAGGCATTTGTTGCTTAAGGGACACTGTTCTTTTTTAGTACAATTGCAGGATTTCCTTTCTTCACCCTTCTTTGCTGTGTTGCTTTTCATTTTGTTGGATGATCAATTATATTTTTAAGGTTAGGCATGCATGAATATGATAGTTTGATGGTGTTCTTGTTGAATATTTTGGACAATTTGTGTTCTTTTGGGAAGGATGCTGTCAAAATTTTGAAAAAATTCTTTCCCTACGTTTGTTTTTACTCGTCCATCATATGGAGGGTTGTACCATGTGATTTTCCTTTTCCTGCTTTTTTTTTTTTTTTTGTTCATGTTGTTATCTGGGTTGTATTGTAGTTTGTGTAGCTGTAATCACTTTTTTGCAATGCCTCTTGGTATTCTGCTGCTGCGTTGTTGAATACTCTTTCATTATGTGACAGATTAGATAATCTCTTGTTTATGCCATTGGGTATGGTTTTTTAGTATAGATGGTGGGTGGTTGCTATTGATGTTTACATAAATGGGTGTGTCATTAGGTTTCTTGTATGGTTTATATATATGTGGTTGTTGAGGTCAAGTGTTATGTCTAAGTAGTTCACTACCTTTTTGTTTGCTTCGATGGTGATTTTTAAGTTATGGTTTTGGAAAATTTTGCATAGTTCTTTTTTCTTGTTTTCGATGGTTGTTGGATTGTTGTTTCAGCGCGGCGAGGCCGTCGTCTCTGTACAGTCCGACTTGCTTTTTCTGCTGTAGAGTAAAGTTTTCTTGGTGTGAAGAATGATTTCCATTTCTGACCCTGTTATGTCTGTGTGTTTATTAGCAAATTTCAGAGCTTTAGTGAGTAGCTCTTCATCTATGGATGGGTAGAAGTCTACTATGTCGAATGTGATGAATACTGTGTTCTTCTGTTTGTTAAG
>JADBJO010023611.1:0-26309 GCA_016801955.1 Conus betulinus
GCCAGAAGACGAAGTGAGATTCATGCTCTCAGTGGGGACCCCAGAGACATCGCCTTTCCACAGGGACGGCTTTGTCTCTCTGAAGTTTCTTCCAGAATTCTTAGCTAAAAATCAGGAAAACCGGGCACTGCCTCTCCTTCCCTCGTCATCCGCTCACTGGTGGATACCTTAGGAAGAGGGGGGGAGAGCGGGGAAGACATGGACCTGTGCCCTTCCAGGTGTCTCAGATACTACTGGGAACGCTCACGCCCCCAGGTGCTCCTCCCAAAGACGTCTCCTTATTTCTATCAACCCCAATAATAAGAAAGAACATCTCGGCTGGCTGTCTCTAGGTGGCTTTCCAGGATGGTGAGATCTGCCTACGCCCAGGCGTACAAGGATCTCCCTGTCCCATCCCTCTGGGCACATGAGGTCAGAGCGCTGGCCACTTCCGCAGTGTTCCAGCACTCTGTCCCCTTGCGCCATCTTCTGGAGGCAGCCTACTGGCATTCGGAAACCCCTTTATAACTTTTTATTTAAGGGATATCCGCATGACCAGGGCTGATGGAAGGTTCCTTTGTGGCGGCCAGTGCCAGCCATATCGGTGGCTGGTGGTTCAAAAAGGATCTCCTTTGTGGCGGCCAGTGCAGCCATATCGGTTAACCCCAAGAACCTCGAGGGCGCTCTGCCCTCCTCCGATTCCTTTAAATTCTGCTATGGTCTGACATGGTACAGTACATGACGCCAAAATGGGGAGTTTTTACTATACTCCCAGTTTGGCTAGTATACTTACCATGTCAGACTCAGACCCCGCCCTACCTTCCCCTCTCGCACTAGGGTTCTCAGGGTTACCTTGCACACAGGCCTTGATGAATGAGGTACAGGAAGCTGACACTGGCTTCTTCCTATGGCAGAAGTAGGGTGGGCGACACGTGACTGTCTTATGACTGCATTTGCCACAAAAAATTTCGGTCTGGCAGAGCTGACTAACTGCCGTAGAATGCTGTGGTCTGACATGGTAAGTATGCTAGTCAAACAGGGAGTATAGTAAAAAACTCCCATACTTGCACAGTGGGCATGGGATGTACACATCAATGGATGGTGGACTTTTAGCAACATCTGGTTGGTTGTTTAAATTGTTGGGGTGAATCTGTGTGTGGTCATGTGTTTTAGGTTTTCCCACCTTTCTTGTGTTTTTTGTTTTGTTTTGTTTTTGCTTTTTAATATAAAATGATTGAACAATATTTGTGTTCAGATGAGGGGGTGAAAAAAAGGACACACTTTTGGTTGTGGCATAAATTTGCTTTTCCATTTCATTTCCATCGTCTTTTTTTTTTTTCAATTTTCAATTGTTTTTTGTTGCATTTATATGAACTATTTTCCAAAGTAAGATATATAGATTTGGAAAAAGTTTTATTTAGCATGGATAGTGGGCACGTTTCAGTTTGTTTTGGCTATACATTTTTTGTGTCTCTGCCATATAACTGCTGAACTTGTGATGAAATGTGCAGCATTTAGTCGTTATAAAAAGTTTCAGTGTTTTGATTTGTTTTTTTTCACAATCCTGTACTTTTTTTTTTAATTTCAGTTCAACTTCTACACAAATTTGCTATTAAAGGCACAGATAACAAAAAGTGCTGAAAGTAAGTTGGCATGGAGTATAGTCATTTGTATGGCTGTTTCTTTTTGGGTTGTTGATGTTGTTTGTTTGTTTTAAGGGAGGTTGAGGGGAAGGGGGGGTGTTCCTATGTTTTCTTTTTTTTTAAAAATAACCAGGTTGGGGGGAGGGTGCTGGAGAGGGGGAGGGATAGCATGAGAGACTTATGTTATATAGATTGACAAGAATATATATATATATATCACAAGTGTTGGTATCACCATGTTATATTGTTTCCAACAGACAACAACAACAAAACATATGAATGATACTACATTCCACACTGAAGAGCATGGTGTCAGCATGGCAAAGTCTGTAACCTTCTTCAAAGGAAATTTTAAATGTAATTAATAGCGAACTGCCAAGAAAACGAATCGCTCGTTCATTTTCATTGTCCTGAGTGTTTTGTATCTTGCCTGAAGAAGACCTAAGAGGTCGAAACGCATTGTGTTTTGTCTTGTGATTCGTTTGTCTATATTTTCGTGGTGGTTTGCTATTAATTACATTTAAAATTTGTATAGATTTCTGCATGCAGTCACCTCACTTTGCAACTAGACCTTCTTCAAAGGGTCTGTCCCACCTCTGAGCCAGAGCGACCGACCACCTCTGGCCAGAATGACAAAAGTCTCAGGTTGTTGAGAATGCAGAAAGCCAGGCAGAGTCCATTTGGACATGATCTGTTGAAGGGTTAGAGTCAGTGGTTGGAGGAGATGGGAAGGGGAGAGGAGAGAGGATGGGGGGGGGGGGGGGGTCCAAGCATGTCTACTGAATGAAATAAGTAAATGATGGCAGCTGTGGGTCAATTGGACTGACAAGGCCTAGGTTTCACCACAGGCATCACAATATACCAGTGATAAAAAGTGTTTCTGTCTGTTTGCTTGTTTTTTGCTGGGGGAAAAGTTGTACATAAGGTCACTTTATTCACTGAATTACACTTTGGAAGTGGTACAGTGCTCGATTTTAAACATGAATGAGCTTCAGAGGAATGTGAGTTCTGGTATGCTTGGACAGGACCACGCCCCATGTATAATACATTAGTCATTACTCTGAAAACTTTGACAGCCATGTTGACTGAAAAATGTACAAATTTTTGAATGAAATTGATAGCGAGCCGCCAAGAAAACGTAGACAAACGAATCACAAGACAAAATACGACATGTGTCGACCTCCTAGGTCTTCTTCAGGCAAGATACAAAACACTCAGGACAACAAAAAATGAACGAGCAATCACTTACCTTCATTCACTTCAGCGCACAATGGGCGTTGAATCATCTTTGCAACTAGATCAAAAGTTTACATCATGCTGGCCTCCCATTTTTTCATGAATTTGTGATTTCATAGAAGCATGACAATGAAAAGAAAAGGGGAAAAAAAAAGAAGAGGAAAACGAGAACATCTACAACAACAAAAATTCAGGGGGGGGGGGGGGGGGGGGGGGGGGGAGGGAAGGAAAGTAGCAATGGAATGGCTTGAATGCTGATCACATTCTCAGTATGGTATGCTAGCAGACAGCACTGACATTACACTATAGATCTTGCGTTTACAACTTTGTGGAGAGGCAGTCGCCACTTTGTCTGTCGGTTGAAGACAAAATAATGTCACACTCTGGTTCGTTCATTGGCAAGATGCTACAAAAGTGGAAGATTGACAAAAGCTGTGCAAACAAGTGGTCCTGGTCATTGTTAGTTAGACAGAAAACTGGATAAGATAAGATAAGATAATGTTGCTTATGGGCCAGCCGACCGCAAAAGGGCCACATTAGGGCTGTCACCACGTTAAAATGAACTCACAAGAAAACTGGAGGGGGCACAGCTAGACACTTGGATTGGCATCAGAATGGATTTTTTTTTTAATGCCACTTTCAAACTTTTTTGTAGGAAGGGTAAGAGGAGGAGGGGGGGGGGGGGGGGGGGGGGGGGGCAGGGGAAGGGGGAAAGTTCATGATGCCTCTCCCACCCATCCACCACCCCTTCAAAAATTTTGGAGATTTTTTTTTCCTTTACTTAATGCGAGACCCTGGTGATAGGAGGATTTAGATGGTCTCAGCACATGTTTGAAAAACCTCAAACAGGAGTTGGGTTGGGGGAAAATCTGATATAAAAAAAGAAGAAGAGAAGAAAGAAAGAAAGAAAAAAAAAGACAGTCTAATAAAGTGTGTTTTCAAGCTGATGTTAACAGTTTCTGGTGGCTGTGTATGTCATTTTGTCATTACCAGTCAGAGGTCTTCTCATGTGAATCTGACCGAGGCTACACCCTCCTTTCACAGGGTGATAAAGAACCCGGTCACTGCACATCTTCCAGTGGGGGCTAAGAAGATCACGATGAGTTTCAAGGCCAGTGAAGTGGTCGACCCCCAAACACTGATCCCCGCAGAGGAGCCTGTGACGCTGATCGTAGGGGCCATGGCGCATGGCAGCGTAAGTTTCCAAGGGTTCAGGACTGGTTACAGGAGTTCCAGGTTTACTCCCCTTGTCCCCTCCCTCTGCTGCTTCCATCCACCCTCCCTCTCCTCCAGTGCCTCCTTTCTTACCTCTCCCTTGCCCACACTTCTGCTGTCTTGCCCTCTTCCCCAAGAAGAGGGGTACCTGCCATTGTAGTGTTTGTGGCAATAAGGGGGGAGTACCTGCCATTGTAGTGTTTGTGGCAATAAGGGGGGTACCTGCCGTTGTAGTGTTTGTCGCAATAAGGGGGGTACCTGCTGTTGTAGTGTTTGTGGCAATAAGGGGGGTACCTGCCATTGTAGTGTTTGTTGCAATAAGGGGGGTACCTGCTGTTGTAGTGTTTGTGGCAATAAGGGGGGTACCTGCCGTAGAGTTTGTGGCAATAAGGGGGGGTACCTGCCATTGTAGTGTTTGTGGCAGTAAGGGGGGGTACCTGCCGTTGTAGTGTTTGTGGCAATAAGGGGGGTACCTGCTGTTGTAGTGTTTGTGGCAAATAAGGGGGGTACCTGCCATTGTAGTGTTTGTGGCAATACGGGGGGTACCTGCCGTTGTAGTGTTTGTGGTAATGAGGGGGGTACCTGGCGTTGTAGTGGTTGTGGCAATAAGGGGGGTACCTGCCGTTTGTAGTGTATGTGGCAATAAGGAGGGTACCTGCTGTTGTAGTGTTTGTGGCAATAAGGGTGGTACCTGCCGTTGTAGTGTATGTCGCAATAAGGGGGGTACCTGCCGTTGTAGTGTTTCTGGCAATAAGGGGGGTACCTGCCGTTGTAGTGTTTGTGGCAGTAAAGGGGGGTACCTGCCGTTGTAGTGTTTGTGGCAATAAGGGTGGTACCTGCCGTTGTAGTGTTTGTGGCAATAAGGGGGGTACCTGCCGTTGTAGTGTTTGTGGCAGTAAAGGGGGTACCTGCCGTTGTAGTGTTTGTGGCAATAAGGGTGGTACCTGCTGTTGTAGTGTTTGTGGCAATAAGGGGGGTACCTGCCGTTGTAGTGTTTGTGGCAGTAAAGGGGGTACCTGCCGTTGTAGTGTTTGTGGCAATAAGGGGGGGTACCTGCCATTGTAGTGTCTGTGGCAATAAGGGGGGTACATGCCGTTGTAGTGTATGTGGCAATAAGGGGGGTACCTGCCGTTGTAGTGTATATGGCAATAAGGGGGGTACATGCCGTTGTAGTGTATGTGGCAATAAGGGGGGTACATGCCATTGTAGTGTATGTGTGTGCAATAAGGGGGGTACATGCCATTGTAGTGTATGTGGCAATAAGGGGGGTACCTGCCGTTGTAGTGTATATGGCAATAAGAGGGGTACCTGCCGTTGTAGTGTATGTGGCAATAAGGGGGTACATGCCGTTGTAGTGTATGTGGCAATAAGGGGGGTACATGCCATTGTAGTGTATGTGGCAATAAGGGGTTACCTGCTGTTGTAGTGTTGTGTGGCAATAAGGGGGGTACCTGCCGTTGTAGTGTATATGGCAATAAGGGGGGTACATGCCGTTGTAGTGTATGTGGCAATAAGGGGGATACATGCCGTTGTAGTGTATGTGGCAATAAGGGGGGTACATGCCATTGTAGTGTATGTGGAAATAAGGGGGGTACCTGCCGTTGTAGTGTATGTGGCAATAAGGGGGGTACCTGCCGTTGTAGTGTGTTTGTGGCAATAAGGGGAGTATATGCCATTGTAGTGTTTGTGGCAATAAGGGGGGAACTTGCCATTGTAGTGTTTGTGGCAATAAGGGGGGTACATGCCATTGTAGAGTTTGTGGCAATAAGGGGGGTACCTGCCATTGTAGTGTTTGTGGCAATGGGTACATGCCATTGTAGTGTTTGTGGCAATGGGTACATGCCATTGTAGTGTTTGTGGCAATGGGTACATGCCATTGTAGTGTTGTGGCAATAAGGGGGGTACCTGCCATTGTAGAGTTTGTGGGGGAATGGGGAAAGAAATGAGTCGACCATCATGGAACAACTGTTTTAGATGCAGCAGCAGTGTGCAGAAGTCCCTTTGGTAACACTTCAGCAGGATGGAGTATTGTTTCATACTTTCATGAGCTTTCCATTTGATTTCTAAGGGCATTCAACAGGATGCAATTTTTCTTTTTACATGTGCGCATGCAAGCTTACTTTAAAGAAAATTACACAGTTTGATCGTGTAACTACATCACGCTCATGAAAAATCTGATTGAAGTAAACATAATAACAAACTGTAGCATCGTGAACAGAATGTATGCCTTGGTCAATTTTAATTAAATCAAGACCGTGTGATATGGTCAATTTAAACAAGTTTGTGAAGAGACCAAATAATGAGATGACAAATAGCTATGTATGGTCTGTCATCACTCAGTCAATTAGTTACTTTTTTTTATTTTTCAGGTGGAGGTGGATTATTCAGAAGCAGTGTATTCGATCAGCAACTACCCGTTGTCTGCAGCTCTGACGTGTGCTAAGCTGTGTAACGCAGCGGAAGCTGTGTGGGGGTATCCAGTAGGTCAGCGTCCTCCTGTTTTCCTCTCTTTCTCTGTTGTTGTTGTTACAGTCAAAGCCGTTGTATCAAAGTTGACTGGAACGAAACCTGTTGTAATCACATGAATGATGTCTCTCGCTCACCCAGGGGCATTTTTTCTCTTGCTTATCTACTGAACTGACAGCCACAGGTAACACTCAGTTTGGGTGTAGTTGACCTGAAAAAAAGAAAGAGCAAAAAACAAAGTCAAGTTACTTTTACAGTGGGGTGACTGCAAGTGGAAATCAAAACAAGAGCAAATACAGAAGTATTGGGACGTCAAACGAAGGAGCAGACGAATAAAACAAACACAGTCAGTTTGGACTTACGAGGTCTTCTTCAGGGAAGACAGATGACGCTCAAAACAAAGGACAAGCAGTCACATAGCTCTTCAATTCAGGTGCAAAATTTGCACCCAGATCGAAAAGATAAGTGACTGACTGTTGTATTCATTGTTTTGAGTGTTTGTTTTTTTTCTGCCTGAGGAAGAGCCCAGTACATGTGTTTGATTTGTCATTTGTTGGTTCCTTAATTTGGTGGACCAGTAATTTGTTTTGGCTCTTAAGAGCTACCATTGTGCGCTGCTTAGCATGGTGGGTTTGCAGGCCAGAAGTTGGAGGGTGAATTCTCATCAGACGCATTTTGTGGATGTTTTTAAGTCCACCTAGCTCTTACCCACAGTTGAGTTTACTATGAGCTCCCTGGGGTACTTGAACCACGCGGTTGAATTTCATCCGCTCAATAGATACATCTGAGAATGTTGCCCTAGGTAAGTTCTAGACCAAGGCTGTAGGTGTCAGCATCTCTCAAGCCTGGTTGTGGCAGGGGTGTGTTGTGAAAGGAAGCATTAGGTGCAACCCTTGTGTGTAGTCGCAGATCAGATTGGAACTCCACAGCCTCATCATCCTCATCCTCTCTTAGGATGGTTTAAAAAAGGATTCTCAGAGTCTGTGTCTGTTAATTCTCTTGACTTGTGGTGACCTTGGTTTTAATTTCTCCTTCAAGTCCAAGTCTATGGTGAATTCTAGTCAAAGTCGGTGGTATCGTCAGGTTTCTGGGGACTGCCGTTGGATGGATGTGGCGATGCTCACTAGAGGAGGACGCTCCCTCAAGCTGGCATCTAAGCAGTTGTTCTTGTGACTAAGGGGCTTGGTAGGTGGTGTCCTACACAGATCAGCACAGGTACCTTCTCCACCAAGTGACCCGGTAGCAGTGCAGAATCCCTCGGGTGGCTTGCTTCACAATGACCCGGTACTGACTGCTCTTTGGTGACTGTGGTGCTGGTGTTGTGCACGGACAGTGCTGGGTGGAGCTGTGGATGGGAGCAATGCTGCTGAGGGAAGAGGCCACAGAAGATGGCAAAAGAAAGAAAGAAAAAGGCATATTCTTCAAGAATGGCAAATCGCCAGTCTCTTGTTCTACACTTCCTCCTTGCCCTACTCCGTAGCAAGTGTATTTTCAAGTATGGCCGTTCAAGTGCGTGAACTTGCTTTTCTTTGACAGTTGCAGTAAGGTGACAGTGCTGTGGTTGAACGCTGACAGTGCAGTTAAGCTGTGATGTTGATCAGCTAAGCTGCAGTTCTGTGACAGTTGATCAGCTAAGCTGCAGTTCTGTGACTGTTGATCAGCTAAGCTGCAGTTCTGTGACAGTTGATCAGCTTCGCTGCAGTTCTGTGACAGTTGATCAGCTTCGCTGCAGTTCTGTGACAGTTGATCAGCTTCGCTGCAGTTCTGTGACAGTTGATCAGCTAAGCTGCAGTTCTGTGACAGTTGATCAGCTTCGCTGCAGTTCTGTGACAGTTGATCAGCTTCGCTGCAGTTCTGTGACAGTTATCACCTTCACTGCAGTTCTGTGACAGTTGATCAGCTAAGCTGCAGTTCTGTGACAGTTGATCAGCTAAGCTGCAGTTCTGTGACAGTTGATCAGCTTCACTGCAGTTCTGTGACAGTTGATCAGCTTCGCTGCAGTTCTGTGACAGTTATCACCTTCACTGCAGTTCTGTGACAGTTGATCAGCTTCACTGCAGTTCTGTGACAGTTGATCAGCTAAGCTGCAGTTCTGTGACAGTTGATCAGTTTCACTGCAGTTCTGTGACAGTTGATCAGCTTCGCTGCAGTTCTGTGACAGTTGATCAGCTTCGCTGCAGTTCTGTGACAGTTGATCAGCTAAGCTGCAGTTCTGTGACAGTTGATCAGCTAAGCTGCAGTTCTGTGACAGTTATCACCCTTCACTGCAGTTCTATGACAGTTGATCAGCTTCGCTGCAGTTCTGTGACAGTTGATCAGCTAAGCTGCAGTTCTGTGACAGTTGATCAGCTTCACTGCAGTTCTGTGACAGTTGATCAGCTTCGCTGCAGTTCTGTGACAGTTATCACCTTCACTGCAGTTCTGTGACAGTTGATCAGCTGAGCTGCAGTTCTGTGACAGTTGATCAGCTAAGCTGCAGTTCTGTGACAGTTGATCAGCTTCGCTGCAGTTCTGTGACAGTTGATGCAGTTCACTGCAGTTCTATGACAGTTGATCACCTTCAGTGCAGTTCCATCCTCTGTGTTTGGGCCCTTGATGTGGCATTCATTGTTCTTCCCTGCAGACAATGAGGACATCATTGTGATCTGTTAGAACTGTGAGGAAGTGTCACCAGGGTTTTCTTTAATCAACCTGCTATGCATGCCAGACAGTTATGCCCACAAGGGACCACCACCATGTGTCCTACCAAGACAAAGGGGTGCTCTCCCTTTGGTTCACGGAACGTCTGCGTGAACTGGGATTCGACCGACAGGCAAGAATGAGCCTGGCAGTGGCTTGACCACTGTACCACAGCCTTCAGGCCCAGTGTCTCTTCCTGTCACCAGCTGATTGGAGTGGAAGCCTGCACCACCAAACAAATAATTCTGTTCCCATGCCAAAGACTTTGTGTCATCACTGTTGGTTGCAATCAAAATACATTTAGACCAACAAGTGAGTTTGACGCTCCTTTCAGCTTTGATGCGATTGTCTTGAAGTGCATTATCATGGTCGTCATTCTTGTTTTCTCTCGTGTAGAATATATCTGGTGCCACCATTTCTGAAACATCCACTTGTTAATTTTTTCTTCTTTTTTTTTTCCCCAAAATCATTCACAATTTATTTACCTGTTTGTCAAGCACCCTCTACTGCTAAATCCTGTGCTGTGCGGTGCTGCAATCACAAAGACTGTGTGTGGAGCGTTTGTTTGCGTATTCTGTTTCTATCCTTTTCTCTTTTTATTCACTCATACTTGTTTCAGCCCGCACATATAGGCTGAAATGTTCACAGAGAGTGTCTCTGAGGAGTTCAGTGAAAACGTTGTTGGTTTATTGACTGACTGTTTGAAACCCTGCTAGTGGCGGGTGATGGTGGTGGTGTCTGGCAGACGATGGAGCCAGGGGGGACTCTGGCCAGCTTTTGCATACTTCTACTAACACAGCAAAATCTGACACAAACCACATCACTGACGTACCTACCATTGCCTGACACAAGTCACATTAGCTGACACACAAGTCGCATCACCTGACGCAAGTCACATCACCTGACACAGGTCACATCACCTGACGCAAGTCACATCACCTGACACAGGTCACATCACATACACTGGTCACATCGCCTGACACAGGTCACATCACCTGACACAGGTCACATCACCTGACACAGGTCACATCACATACACTGGTCACATCGCCTGACACAGGTCACATCACCTGCACAGGTTGCATCACCTGACACAGGTCACATCACATACACAGGTCACATCACCTGACACAGGTCACATCACATACACAGGTTACATCACCTGACACAGGTTACATCACCTGACACAGGTCACATCACCTACACAGGTTAATCACCTGACACAGTTTACATCATCTGACACAGGTCACATCACCTGACACAGGTCACATCACCTGACACAGGTTACATCACCTGACACAGACTCACATCATCTGACACAGTTTACATCACCTGACACAGATTACATCTTTGGCCTTGGTCTGGCTAGCCAATTCTCAGCCTTGCCTGTACAGGTGTGTGTCATTTCCTGGTTTTGGTGGGGTTTGAAGGGAAAGGAATGAGATTAAGTTACTATGTTGTGGTTGCCTAGAGTTAATTGCCTCCCATAACTCCTAAGCTTTGTGTGTGTGTGAGTGTGTGTGTGTGTGTGTGTGTGTGTGTGTGTGTGTGTGTGTGTGTGTGTGTGTGTGTGTGTGTGCTTTTTTTTTGGTTTTTGCCACGCCATCGACTACACATACTGTGGCCTCACTCCTAGACCAGGTGTTGAGGCTTCTCTTCATCCACAGGTGTAAATCAGTGGCATGAGGGAGCTGGATGTCCACAGTCCCTCTTAAACCCTGTCCTAACTCCCATTCCACAGAAATTTTTAAAATCGGAAGGCACCTTAAAGACTGCTGTCTGAGGGGGGGACGATTAAAAAAATACAATCACTAAATATTCTAGACTGAATATTGTGTGCCCTGTCTTTCATCACCTGCCCTTTCGTGGCACAGCTGGAAGAACAAGACAAAAAAAATCTGAACACATCATAAAGAGCGCTGTTTATCTGGTGGGAAAAAAAAAGAAAAAAAAAAAAAACTATTGCCGTTTCTAATCAAAATCTCCTCCTTTCTGGCCATGGAGAACCATTTGATCTAACTTGCCCACAGAGGCTGGGGACTTCCAAGTGTTGGGCTACTTCTGTGCCTTCAGTGTCTGTTTCCTCACATGCAGGTGTGCACGCAGTGAAGTTGTCAAGACAGTTCTCACAGTGCTGGTGCCTGAAGAAAGGCACCCCCGTCATACATGTAATGCACAGCTGCTGGGAAGAAAAAATGCATCAGCCTGCAGCTCTCACCGCCAGTGATTTATATAATGCACAGCTGCTGGAAAGAAAAAATGGCATCAGCCTGCAGCTTTCACTGCCAATGATTTATATAATTCACAGCTGCTGGGGAAAAAAAAAATTGCATCAGCCTGCAGCTTTCACTGCCAATGATTTATATAATGCACAGCTGCTGGGAAAAAAAAAATTGCATCAGCCTGCAGCTTTCACTGCCAATCTGAAATCACTGGGTTTTGAAAGACTCATCCATTTTTTTTTTTTTCAATTGAAAAAAACAAAGTAAATTTGTTTTTTTTGTTTGTTGTTTGTTTGTTTTTGTAGCATCCTTTCTATGGTTTTCACAACTATTTATCAGTATTAAGCTTGCCAGCTCAGTTGTACATTCATTGTAAAGTTTATGTGTGTCCACAAAAAAAAAACATATATTAATTAAGAATAAAAAAAGAAAATAACGAGTGCACTTGAATGCTACAAAAGCCAGTTCGTGTTGAACTGGTAATGCCCAACAATGCTGTGAATGTGTGATCAACTAATAGATCAGAATGGGATGTTTATCATGCCCTTTTTTTTTTTATTAAGTGTAGTTCTTATTCTGTGTCATTTTTCTGTCCTACACACTTGTGTAAACTATGTGCCATATAATGTCTGATGTTGCTGTTACATGTCATTCGCAGTTGTAGAATCTCAGTGTTTTTTTTTGTTGGTCTAATGCTTTTGTTGAATAATTCTGTTTTCATACTGTAACCATAAACTTCTTGCATGTTGTTCAGAGTGTTGTGGTATCATTACCGTTTTTTATGGCTAAAAAGTCAAAGTATTAGTCTTCACCACCAAAAAAAATTCATTTCAACTGAGGAAAAGTGATTAGAATTTGGTCAATACTTTTCTCAGAAGACTGAATGTTGTGATTGGTTCCTGTACTTAGTCCATTTAAATCATGTGCATTGCTTGATTTTTAGCCAGTGAATGACACAGAATGGATGTGTGTTCATCAATACAGAGTAAGATACTGATGTGATTTGATGTCTTTTCACAATTTCTCTTGTTGATCTGTATTGTATATGAGCTGTAATATTGTGTGTGTGTTCCTTTATTCATCCAGCTAGATTGTGTGTGTTGCTTTTTAAAGCTAAAACAGCAAAAGGTAAGTGTGTTAATGTGTAAGAAGTGAGCTGTTTTTGTGATTTTGTTGTGTTTTATGATTTTATCAATTGCTCTTGTAGATATGTATTATACATAGGCTTTGATACTGTATATATGTGTACTTTCATGTATGAGTGTACAAGAGAGAGTACATTGCTTCTTGGGATTGTGTAGATGCTTGACAATATTTGAAAGCATCAAGCGTTATACAAATGTGCTGGTCAAATCATTTGCATGCATGTAAATATCTGTCCTTGCTTTTTCATGTTGTTTTAGCCAGTGTTATGATTTTGTACCCTGGTATATACATGATATGAATGTGTTCTCATCTCATTATTAGAAAGAAAATAAAGTTTCCAAAGTGAGGGTTGTGTGTGCTTTCTATACAGATTCATACAATAATGCGTGCATGTGTATGCATGTCTGATAATATTCTGCATATCACTCTTTGAGATCTCTCTCATCTATGTCTCTATCTGTGTCTCTGTCGCTATCCATCTGTCTCTGTCTGTCTGTCTCTCTTTCTCTCTCTCTCTTTCTCTCTCTCTCCCTGCAGGATTGTGCGTACTCTTGTGTGTGTCATAAAACATTTAAATTCCTTCAAAATCTCTCTCTCTCTCTTTCTTTCTCTCTCTCTCTCTCTCTCTCTCTCTGTTCCTTGGCCATTATAACTCCATGGTTCACAGTTCAAGAGATTGATTTTTGCATATGCAAACTTTTTTTAATCCCACAATTAAGCAACGACTTTTTCTTCTTTCAGGATGACAACTTAACACCAGTGTACATGTGTTTTATCTTCATGTGAGCATTCTCATCGGCATATGAGGGCCTACACTTCCCCAGAAGGTGGAATGGGGTGCATGCAAGATTTTTCATACAGGCTTTCACACACAGTAGCTTGATTTAAAGTGTCGCCCAAAGGACTTTGAGAAAATTGGAGTCTGCACAAATGCTAACTCTGAGGAGAAAATCCCTTTCAACATGGCTCTCAAGTGGGAATCCAGCCCTGGATCTTAGCACAAAAGACTGTTATCTTAACCACCTGGTCAGTCACTTTCGTTCCATGGTGATGTTCACTGATTGAAATGAGAATAGAGAAACGCTCTCATTCCCCTTCAAATTCAACAAGATGCAAAGCATGTAAACGTACTCCCAGTTTATCTTGAATACGCATGTACATGTCAAGAGCATGTTTACTATGAAAATATCCATGATCTACCGGTCAGTTATTAGATCTAAAGCTATTTTGAAATCCGTCAAATACAGTACTTTCATAGATAGTTGTGAAATAAAAAGAAAAAAGTCACAATTAAACATGCGTCGTACTGTATTTCGTCACTGAGATAAAACTGCCATTTCTGAAAGGATGCATGCGGTTTAAGTCTCTCTCTCTCTCTCTCTCTCTCTCTGTTAGTAACGGCTATTCTGATCAAATAAAAAACATTGGGCATCATCCGTGACCCATAATGAACATACCTACAAATTTTCAGAAAGATCAGCCCAGAAGTTTTGTCTGGAGCGAGTGGAACACATTTGAACAATGGACAGACACACAGACAGCATTTGTTCGTTCCCATTGCAAAGTACTCCCTGCTCAATAAGAACTGGGAGTACAAAAAGTAGGTCAGCTGTAGGGAGTCATTGTGGCGTTACCATAGTGTTTTCAGTGTCCAATGAAGGGTGTCCAGGATAGTGATGTATGTGAATAGGAATAGGGGCGGAGAGGGGAAGGGGGTGTTGATAGTATTAACTGTCTAAATGTAGGGAAGACCCCCGTGCTGAAAGATCGGACTCGCTGCACATTCTTTGCATTCTTTATTGCATCATGAGATTTTGAAAGGGTGAACACAGGGATTTGCTGATGATTTCCCTCAGTCTGACAGGGTGACCACAGGGATTTGCTGGCAGTTTCCCTCAGTCTGAAAGGGTGAGCACAGGGATTTGCTGATGATTTCCCTCAGTCTGAAAGGGTGACCACAGGGATTTGCTGATGATTTCCCTCAGTCTGAGAGGGTTACCACAGGGATTTGCTGATGGTTTCCCTCAGTCTGAAAGGGTGACCACAGGCATTTGCTGATGGTTTCCCTCAGTTTGAAAGGGTGAACACAGGAGTTTGCAGATCCATCTGCTCGAGTATGCACAAAGAAGAGCTGCTCATTACGTCAGGGGAGAGTCCAGAAATGACAGCCGTGTGACAGCCATGCTTCAAACACTGAAGTGGAATATTCTGCAGAGCAGAAGACCAAAGAGACAATTGGTTATGCCCTGTAGGATTATTAGATAACCTGGTCGACCTCCAGCTTATGGAATTCGTTATAATCGTGATGGTGATATACAATTATATAGCGTATGTAGATAATCTGCTCTATACACTCAAAACAAAGAAATGAAAATTCAACTTTCTCGATATATCTGTAACTACTACCCTCTTCTACCACAGGCATTCATGCACGTGCACGCAACTGTGCGCATTCATACGCGCGCGCGCGCACACACACGCCACTAAAACTGGCTAATGGGCGTGGAATCCATGGCCATGAGGGACGACAGATGAGAAGTGAAACTTGCTGACACATATGAACTTATGAGCCGGATTTACAGAAATGCATTATAATTGAGTACTGTATAATTGAGGTTGGTTTGTTCCATACCAATGAAAAATCAAACTGAAAAATTCTGATAGTAGGCTATCTTTTTGTTTTTGGTTACCCTCAACCCTGGTAAATCACGCTTCTACTTGTTCTTTACTTCTATTGTCAATTTTCGTTCTCGACCACACATGGCTGGATGTATAAAAGTTGTAGCTGACTGTATGTTATCACACATTAAAGATTGAAAGACCTGTAAAGAATTCTAATGAGAGAGACTGACAGGCAGAGAAACAAACGACTGAATGGTCAACAGGTCAATGGAACATTCAACTTCAAATTGATTTCCTAAAGCTCCCACAAATTACAAATACTGATTCCCAAGCAGAAAAAGATACAGACAGGGCCTGCTCACGCATACCACTACACAAAGTCAGGCAATAAAGACATGCAGACTGGAGACAGACAAAGATCAAATGACACACTACCATACAGACATGCAGACTGGGACACACTGACATACAGACAGATAACGATAGCGACATGGTGACACATATAATAAGGTGGGCAAAGATACACAGAAAAACTGATATATAGTCAGGAAGCAGACAAAAAACAAACTGACAGAGATAAACACAGGGCCCATGAAATCTGATGGTAACAATATAGTTTTCGCTAAGGTTTCTGGCTATATTGGCGTACAAAACAATGAAGTGGTTGATCAAGAATGCTGTTCATTAGTTCGTATTGACGATATTTCTGAATGTCTGCATTTGCTGACAAAGTTGTCAAATCTATTATTTTTTGTTTCAAAGTGAGGTGACCGCTGGCGGAAACTGAAACAAACTTTAAAAAAAAAAAAAAAAAAAATTGCCGCCGAATGAAAAACAGCAGCAGCAGCAGCAGCAACAACAAACAAACAAATTACAAGACAAGCACGACACGTTTCGAGATCAGACAAGACAAACAACATTCAGAACAACGAAAACGAAGAACGAACAGCCACGTATCTCCTCGAAGTGGGCGCAAATTTGATTTGCAACCATGTGCATTAGTATGGCTGGATGTGCAATAGTATTTTTGATTTATGTAGAATGCCTCATGATCAAGAACACATTGTGTCTTAATTAATCGCCCATATGAAAGCAATGGTTGCGTTGTCAACATGCATCGACATAACATTGGGTAATTTTGCATTCATGGATAGGAATTTTCGTGACCTTGACAAGAGTGCTCTTTCTTAGGAACCGGAAATGCAGGCCAAGGTTTCCTGTCCACATGGTTTACGATGGCTTCAAAACAGTCACACGATGAACCCGGCAAAAAGCAAAAGAAAATTCACAAAATAGACAAAATAATACTTGATCTGTTTTGGACATTAGCAGAAGGTAGTGATGATGCGCGTGTTACTGCTGCACAAAAACTCTGTCAGCTGATTCTGGAGAACAAATCGAAGGTAAGCCAGTGTTGATCTCTTCTTCTTTCGTTTGAGTGTCCACCTTCATCGAGTTGAAGATTCTGACACTTTTGTGTCTATTCCCGTTTTTTTTTTCTTTTTTATCCCGCCATTAAGGCAGCCATACTGCAACTTCGGGGAAGGTGCATGCTATGTGTAATGTGTCTACCATACCAACGGCCAAACTGGCCTTCTCTTCCGAAAGTTGGTGATGGGATTTTACGTGTACACGTGCAAGATGTGCGTGCGTTCACACACGGAACCTCGGTTTATAAATAGTCTCATTCGGAGGACTGTGTGGGGAATGGAGTCAGAACCAATGTTAACTCCGAGGGAAAAATCCCCTTGTACCGAAATTCGAACTCATAACCTCAGGATCACGAACCCGCCGCTCTACCACCTGAGCTATTCTGGCCCCGATGGCATGATGAAGATTACTTCACACATGAGAAGGCGAAAACAGAGACAAAACAAATAAAAATTAATGGCAAAACATAAGCAGAACCAAAGCTAGACAATTGTTTTTATAAGAAAGTGCCGCAAAATATGGAGCTGTTGGCATACTGTACGTTTTTCTTCTTCTTCTTTCTTTGTGTGTCCACCTTCATTGACCTGAAGATTCTCCCACTATAGGAGGGGGTTTCCAGATTTAACAGTAGTTCAAATGCTGCTAGGATCATCAGCTTATGAAAAGAAAAAAAAAAAAAAAAAGTGGGGGGGGGGGGGGGGGGGGGGACGCCACCCATGATTTTCAGGCCTCTAGGAGGAGGCCTGAAAATTGGGCACCATATTTAAATGGAGCACTGTATAATTTAAATGAAGCCCAAGCCCAGCCATAGACACGGCCGAGAGCCATGCCCAGACCCATAAAATGCCGTACCCTACGACATAATGGAACATAATAATTACGGGGGGGGGGGGGGGGGGGGGGGGGGGGTAGCAGTTGTTTTTAGGTTTGATGTTGAAACGACTCGACAGAGGATGTAGATATCACCTCCTCTGGGAGCACAAATGCGTGAGGAAAAAAAATCATGTCTGGTATTCTTTTCTGCAGGAGTGAGCAAGGTAGGACTGGGACTGGGAGTTGGTATGGCATGCATGATGTCTGCGCAGATTTTGGGAAAGAGAGTAGTGGCTATCTAAAGAGAAACTTGTGAAAGTTTGGTAGGCATGCCCTTTGTCTCCCAACAGCAGTAAAGGCCACTCCAACTTCCAGCTCCAAGCTTGACAGCATGTCATCCACACTTGGGAAAGCTTCTGTATTTCTAACACACCCATCTTGTGGCTCAACAATGGACATCCTCGAAGCTCTTAATATGCTAGTCCCGAGCAAGCATACTCAAGTATTAGTCTAACAAACATCCAGTAAGCCCAGTCATTCACTCATTATGTATGTATTTTTAGAGTTCTTCTGAAAAAAATTAGTGTTCTTGTTGCTCTGTTAACAGTTGTGTGATGTTGGGGCTCCCTAACATTATGAAACAATGAATTTTCACTTGAATTTGATTTGATTTGAGGTTAGGAAAGAAGGGAAGGACAAACTTCAAGTTTTGGACCATTACTTTCAACACTCACTGGCCTTCAAACATACTCTGTCATGTTTTCAGAGTGAATTTGATTAGAATTGTAAGAAACACCACAAATGTTAGACTACCAACATGCCAAGTTCACATACTTCAAAGTTCAATGATCTCAACCTAAACAGTTGATGGAATTAGAAAGAGACTTTTTAATGGTTGTAATGTTATCTGAGGGGCTTTGAACAAGGAGACCATAAATAAGAAAAATAAAAAAAAATCTCCTGGAACAAAAAGAATCAGAAAACATAGATGACTGAGTCAAGCTGTAGACCTGTCAGTAACTGAAGTCACTGTTGGCAGGGAGGAACCTGTCTCCGTGTTTATAAGGCACCATGACGCACACTGTCACAGTCACATGGAAAAAGATGGATTGGCATGTCGCCCATAGTGAGTCCCTGTCAGTCAGAGTTTATCATTCTTGGTTCTGTTGGACAGAAGAGGTCCTGAGTCAGTTACGAGGACTGGACTTGACTTTATACCTCTACTGTGTTGCACATGACAAGAGAGAGAGAGAGAGAGAGAAAGAGAGAGAGAGAGAGAGAGAGAGAGAGCGCTATCGATTTCCTTGACCCCCATGAGTCTGTTATGAAAATTGTGCATGTGTTATCTGATGGCAGAGGTCTTGGTGTGATAAAGAGAATTATATTTTGAGAAATAAAATTATATATATATATAGAATGCAGTGCTCACCACCAACCTGCTGTAATAATTTGTTTGTTACTGTTTTTGTGTGTGTGTGTGTGTGTGCGTGCGTGTGTGTGTGTGTGTGTGTGTGTGTGTGTGTGTGTGTGTGAGTGCGTGTGTGTGTGTGTGTGTGTGTGTGTGTGTGTGTGTGTGTGTGTGTGTGTGTGTGTTGTAGTATGTTTTAACTGAGTAGAACTGTATATGTGCTGATAAATTCTACTAAATAAATTCAGAGTTATGATTCATTGATTGTTTCCAGGATCCAGAGACTGCCTTGTCACAGCAGAGCTATTGTCTCCAGCGATTGATTCGAGGCTTGTCATCCACTCGCAAGTTTGCTCGAGTCGGATACGCAGTTGCTCTCACAAAGGTAACACAGCTGAGTTAGTTATTCTGTGCCACGGTAACATTAAAATGTCTGTGTAAGGGACATATTACTGATCATATATATGCAATTGAAGGCTTGATACTTCTGGTGATCTTCTCCATTTCACCTTTGTCAAAACTTCGAGTGAGATAAGAATTAGTATCATCTAATGATTACTTTGTTTTTAATGATTTGGATGATAAACATCTGATTAGAACCTTGTAGAAAGTTGCTTTCTGAACACAACTGTCTTCTGTTTCAGTTTGTTTGATGGTTATTTGAAGACTTGATTTTTAAGAATTTAATCAATCATTTGCTGCTGGTTTAGAATTGTTTGCGTATATATGTGTGTGTTAGGTGTGTGTGTGTGTGCGTTTCAGTCTTCAATGGTCTTGTGAACAGTGATGGTCTGTTGGTTATAAACATGCTACAAAATCACAGGAGTTCCTTGTTGTCAAAGAGTTTTTGTGGTATTGAGAAGGATTTATCATTTGTTAACCCATTTGTATAAAAGATTAACGAGAGGGAAAGTCTGTAACTGACTAAAACAAAAAAGCTTGTTTTTCTTCTTTTGTCAGTCCATACCCATATCAACTTGGAGCATCCAGTAGAGGTGGATAAGGACAAATAAATGCCCAGTGTGGTAATACCAGTGTTAATGAATGATGTGGATTATACTTTTTTTTTCAGTTGCTTCGAGCCATAAAAGATATCAAGGTGAAAGTGGTGTTGGAGACTGTGGTGAGGAACTGAAAGTGTCCGCTCATGATCCCAAATCAGTAAGTACCCTGGTCATTGGTTTGTATCTGTAACAAAATTTAAATTATGTATCTCAGGGTGTGTAAGGGTGTTTATATTACTATTAGTGCTGAAACCAGTAAAAGAGACATTGCGTGGAAGTCTTTAAGATAGACCAAGGCATTCAAACAATTTTAGTTTCATCAAAGTCATTTTGTGCAGACTAATGACACACAGTGCAGACTAATGACACACACACACATATACATACACATATTTACACTGCAAGCAAGCATGCACGTGTGCGTGCACAGCACACACACACACACACACACACACACACACACACACATGCACACACACACACACACATGCACATACAGACACGTTTGCGCACACACACAAGTATGCACTCACACACATATATACACACTCACAAATATGCACATGCTGGCGTGCATGCACACACACACACACACACACACACACACACATACAAAAAACACAAATACACTGACATGCACACATGCACGCACACTCGCATGCACGCGCACACACACACACACACACACACACACACATGCACACACGCACACACACACACTCTCTCTCTCTCTCTTTCAAAACTAATAGAATAATCTGCCATTACCAAGACCTACACACACACACACACACACACACACACACACACACACACACACACACACACACACACACACACACACACACACAAAACTACAAAAAGATGCTACCATTGCTATAACTTATCATAATGAAAGAGGTTCCCCTTTGATTCTGCAGGGGACAAGTCAGTCAGCCTTTCTGTTTTGCTGTTTTCAGGAGACTGGCAACAAACTGATGGGCCGAGTGTTTGCCTATGGAAGTTTGGTGCAGTCGGAGAGGAAACTGAAGGTGGGTGAGCTTCGTAGTTTCAGCTGACGTAATCACACACTTTGCCATGATAAGAAGAATGTGATCTCCTGTCTCTTTCCACTCCTCCTCTCACTCATCATGTTCCTCCTACTTTCTGTAAATGACTTCCTTTCTACCTCCTTTACTCTGGAAAAAAGAAAAGAAAAAAAAAACAACAACGAAAAAAAAAAAAAAGAAAACTCACAAACAAAAACAAACAGAACAAAAAGTTCACAAAAATCCAACGAAACAAACAAATGAAAACAACCTTTCTGAAGAACCCTGATGGCCAAAATATTGCATCATAACAAAAAAGCCAAGCAAAACTGCAAGAACAGAGCGATGGGCACTTCCCCTCCTTCACCTCCGTTCAGTCCAGTTTATATGAGTGAGAATCCTATGGAAATGAAACTAAACCAAAGAAAGAGAGAGATGACATGCACTGTTATTGATGGTGAAGGCCAGCACATGCACGCATGCATGTCCAGGCAAGAAAGTTGCATTGCATGTTTATGCAAATCATGTCTCGCAAATTAACGTTGTTTTCTTGTTTCCCTCAGTCAGAACATTTGAACACAGTGGTAAGTGAGCTGACGTCGGTGGCGGAGAAGAAGAGTTACATTCGCCCCCTCTGCACTCAAACCCTGGTGGACCTGATCGACAAAGTGAGCGCTGAGCAGCTGACGGAATCTGTGTGGCCGCACTTGCGAGCGGACCTGGAAAAAGGGTGGGAGGCGTGTTCTTCTGATAGGTTCCTCCTGCTTCTGGCCTGTCGACGCAAAGATAAGGTGAGGAAGCGGCCATTCATTGATTACATATGTGTAAGTCAGGGGGTTTTTTTTTGTTTTTTTTTTAATTTCTTTCGTCTTTTTGTTGTTATAGGCTTGTTCCTTACCAATGTGGGCAGGGGCAGGAGCAGGGGTTTGTTTCCAGTGCTGTTATTAAGTGATTTTGAGTCTGAATCATGATTCTGCTTATAACGGACATGCTTGAATTTGGATTGCTACATTCAAAACGTCAAAATGCTGCCTTTGGTGGTTTTTTTTTTTTTTTTTTTTTTAGGCTTTTTGGTAGCTCTGAGGGTGGAGAGAAAACTGTGTGTTGATGGCACTGTGTTATGGTAACGGAGAGAGCGGCCCTAATATTCACAGAGAGATATTAGTTGTGACAAAGAAATCATACTGTGCGCTATCAGTGTGTCCACTGTGTAGACTGACTGGCAAAAAACAAAGAGAGATAAATAGTAGGGGAACTTGATCTCTCTTGAATGTTTTTTTTTTTTTTCTGATTAAACATGTCTTTTAAGTCAACTGCTCTCTTACTTGGTAAAAAAAAAAGTGTGACAGGCTAAGTTTTAAGGGAAAAACAAAGCCCTCAGTTGATGTATTAAAAAAAAAAAAAAAAAAAACCCTCTGTTCTGTGTTTTTTGTTGTTGTTGAAATCAGACTTTGGTGAGTAAGGAGTTCCTACAGAGCCACTGGGGGGCGTCCAAGGTTGTGGGCAAGAAGAACTTTGAGCCGCTCCTGCACCTTCTGAGGGTAAGCTCCCTTTCAGGACTGTGTTCCATGTATTTTCACTGCGTTTTTCTTTCACATTCTTATTTTGAATGGGAATCTTGGATAAGGCAGAGAACAATGAATAATGAATGGGAAGGGTAATACTTGTTCCCATGATGAGATAGCAATGCGCCCCAAACTCCAAACATTTGATTTGGGCATGTGATTCTCTCATGGGAGCTAGAGTTGTCCTCAAGTTATCCTCCTTGTTTGTTAAGTTATTATCACTCTGCTTCTGGAGATCACAGACACAACAACTGCCCACCCCAATCTGCTGCACGTGGTCAGCGCAGGATCAGATGGGAAGACAGGAGAGGAAGGAGGGGTGGGGATGGAGGGGGGTTGGGGGGGGGGGGGGGGGGGGGGGGGGGGGGGAGGAGGAATTTTGAAAGAATGTTGAAGATCATTCAGACTGTATGAAGAGCAACAGGACAAAGAATATGTGCTACTTTTGTTGTTATTTGATGCCAAGACGATGTGAAACACACACACACACACACACACACACACACACACACACACATATATATATATATATATATATATATATATATATATATATATAATATGCTGCATCTGTTGCACAGTGTAACCTGTCAGTAAAGACCCATAGACATGATCCTGTAGGTTGGGTCTTTCTTGGAGGTACTTTTGTTGGGAAGCAAATCTATTTCAGAGAAAGAGAAAATATTCCAGAAAAATCTTGATCCTGGGAAGGCTTCACTTTAAAGAGGAAGAGGAGAGACAGGGAACTGGGAGAGAGAGACAGACAGACAGAGAGATAGAGATACTCAGATAGACAGACAGAGAGAGAGAGAGACAGACAGAGAGAGATAGAGAGAGATAGACAGACAGACAGAGAGAGAGAGAGAGAGAGAGATAGATTATACAGACAGTGTGTGTGTGTGTGTGTGTGTGCGCACAGCATATTTTGACCTCATTTGATGTGACTGGAGCTTTAGGATGTAGATTTGTGATAAGCATGTTCAGTTCTGGTTTGTTTTGTGTTTCCTTTTGACCGAGCCTCTTGATGCTGTCTTGGGCTGTCAGCTGACAACCGAGAGAGCAAAGCTGTTGCTGAGTATGTGATGATCAAGTTGTGGAATAATGTTTTGTACATCAGAGGAGCGTAGAAACACCACAGCTACAACCGGCATTGGTGGAAGCGATTTCCCGAGAAGTGACCCAGAAGGACGACACAGAGGGATGGAATGGTTTCTGGACAAAGGTTGGAAGTAAGTTGCCCCTCCCTAATTAAGTGCGCTCATTAAAGCTGATGTCACAGACTACTTGGTAAGTGTCGGGCAGTTTGTATGTGTCAGGCAGTCATTCTCTTTGACTGCTGGAACATTTTTTTACTTATTTCATTGTGTTGTGCCTCAACCATAGGCTGAAACCAGGTTTGTCAAACTCTTTTGAAACGGAGTTTTAATGGAAAAGAAGCCTACATTACAACATTGGCCATTTTCATCCGCATGTTTTTGTACAAGAATATGTCGGATGAAATTCATACAAACTTTCGTGAAAAGAATAAATGAATGAGAGCCATCTGCGTTAAGATTCTGAAAAGGATGCTTTGCAGCTGCATGTGTGTGTGGCAATGTCAAGAGCAGAAAATGGGTCTGACAGTGAAGGGGGTGACCACACTGCAGCATGTGTTGTCTCCCTGCCTCTAAGTATGGTCATATGAGTATGCTGCCACGGAGACCTTCTCGTTGAAAATGGCAGTAAACTTCTGCCATGCCAATACTGTGTGAATAATTCTGCTGGTTAGGATAGAATTTAAAGATAAGTTTCCTTTGTTGACTAATTTTATTGCAAAACGAAACACGACATATTTCAACCTCTTTGGTCTTCTCCAGGCAAAACAAACAACATTCAAGACAGTGCTCATTTGAAGGGAAAAGAATATAAAGCAGTGTTTGCATTTTTTTTCTTCTTCTTAACGTTGTAAGAATTTAATTATGACAAGATGAAACTGCCAATTTGACCTCTCATTGTCAGCTAGGCTACAAAGAAGAACTGAATAGATATTAGGCTTTATATTACGATTATTATGAATTACTATGAATGTGTGAACATCTCCGCACGCTGTCTTCTTTCTGCGCACATGTAAGCTCTCAAATTAATTGAATAAAATTTGGGGAGAAAAGAAACAACAAATGAACAAAAAAAAAACATTCAAATCAGTGGAAATGAAAAACGAACAATCATTTACCTACTCAAACTGGGTGCAAAGGAACAGTAATTTTCACATAAGTGAAGAATGAACAATCACTCATCTTCTCAAATTGGGCGCAACGAAACAGTGATTTTTCTTTTAAGTTTGTTCCGATTTCCACTTGCAGTCAAACATGTTCTTTTAGAGTGTTGGGACTTGCATGATGTGAGACATAAACACTTTAGAGCAGATTCCATGAAAACCTTCAGAGATGTTTCCACCTGGTGTGATCTTTGAATTTTTGAAAGAGATTAAACATTTTTCATCTGATGTGAGATTTTACAGTGGAAAGATTTTTAACAATGTTTTGGGTGGGTTTTTAGAAAATGTATTTTAAAGGGTTGTATGGATGAATGACTTGTGAGTTGACTTCAACGCATGGGGTGACAGCCCTGATGTGGCCCTTTGCAGTCGGCTGGGCTGTAAGCAACATTACCTTGCCTACCTTAAGGCTTAGTTGCCTCCCTTTGAAACCAATTCCTTGTGATTTTCGCCAGATCCTCTCCTGGCGTCCACAGTGCCTCGCAAGCAGGTGGCCATGTCTCTCTTCTGCCAGCTTCTGGAAACATTCTGCAGACCTCAGTATGGTGGGGGGTTGTTTATTTGCTTGTGTTTATGAGTGAAATGTGGTTTTTCATCTCAAGAAGCGCAGGTCTATGCATCACCGCCATTTGGTAAATTCAGTGAAAGAGAACATGGTGGGCATCCATTCAGATGAATGTGTACGTAATGTCGAGTTCTGTGAGCATGTGCCCATGTGTGTGTGTGTGTGTGCAAAGAATGCATGTTCATGTATACAGTGTGTGTACAAAAAATTTTTGCAGGCAGACATGCGGGCATGCATGCACACATATACACACCCCCACATACACAAACACACACACAACACACACACACACACACACTCATGCACACACACAACATATATGTATGTGTATATGTATGTACAAGTCATAATCAAGTAACTTGTTAATTTGTTACTTTTGTATAGTTTCCTGAATCTTTTATATGCTTTGAAAACTGAATCCGTGGCCTGGTGCAGCGTTGATCATCATGGAACTGTGGGTTGGGAGGTTGGGGGTTCAGGTCCTCACAGAACCCTTTACTTGTGGGTCTTCTTAAACCAGGCCAGCTCCTGCTCATGGTGAGCGTGCTGTAGGCTCCAGATGAGATGACTTGACTCACAAAATTGAGTCTCACCCATTTAAATCAATAGAGATGTAAAAAAAAATAAATAAATAAAAATAAAAGACTTGAATCTCTATTAAAAAAATTCAACAGATTTACACAAGGTGACCAAAGCAACCAATATGTACATGATTGTAAAGTTTATTATGTACTTCTAAAACATTCTGGTAGAATTATGCCCACAAATTGTTCCGAGGAAAAAGAGCGAACGATACATTTGCTCTGTTTTAGAATGTCTCTACTGCCCCATCAGGGAATGCACGGGGAAGAATAGATGAATGTTCATAATGGTATTGCTTCTTTTGCCATATGAACACACTCATGTTCAGGGAAGAACTGTGCAGTCAGGAGAATGAGCTGTGTAGTTTTCCCTGGACTGGAGCTCGGTGTACTGAAGAATGATGAAAGAAAATGGTGAACCTTGTATTATTTTTTATTTTCTAATTTCTCTG
>JADBJO010023612.1:0-18553 GCA_016801955.1 Conus betulinus
GTAAAGGTGGATGCGTTTTAAACAGACAGAGACAGAGTTGTTCATAATACTGTTCATAAGTCTATTCTAGCTCTTTCCCTTTTTTTCATTTTGTACATAGGTCAAACAAATTTGTCTGTCTGTCTGTCTGTCTCTGTCTCTCCCTCTGAGTGTGTGTGTGTGTGTGTGTGTGTGTGTGTGTGTGTGTGTGTGTGTGTGTGTGTGGTGTGTGTGTGTGTGTGTGTGTGTGCGCGCGCGCGTGCGTCCGTGCGTGCGTGTTTGCGTGTGTGTGTGTGGGCGTGCGCGTATGTACCTGTGATGCTGGTTTTATATGAATGTGTTCATGTACAGACTATGAACTCTGCTCACCTGGACCCATTCGTCGGCTATCCAGGGGAGCGCGTCGAGCAGGCGTATGAGATACAGGTAATGGCTAGAGCTTGGCGTGGTAAGCTAATGTACACCTTGTCCCATAGGTTACATCTACATCATACATCATAACTCTCTCTCTCTCTCTCTCTCTCTCTCTCTCTCTCTCTCTCTCTCTCTCTCTCTCTCTCTCTCTCTCTCTCTCTCTCTCTCTCTTCTTTGGGGGACAGGGGGGAGTGGGCAGAGGGTGGGGTGAAGGAGGGTGTCGGTAGAAGGATGAATTAATCCAGGCACATAATTTAATACTAACAATTAAGTAATGGGGCGCAAAATTTCTCCGCCTTTGAAATAATGATCTGGGACAGACAGTCTAAACTAGGGTTAAACAGGCAGGCAGTTCGATGTGAATGAAAAAGAACACGGCGTTAAGTGTGTGAATGTCACTCTTTCACCAGCAAAATATGGGGCTCTTTATTTGTTAGAGAAACATTATCTGGCGAACTGTGGTGTTTATTAAACTCGGTGGTTGCACCATCCAGTAACGTATGGGCCTTGTTAAACTCTGTGTTGACAACATTATCTAACAACATATGCATTGTCTAGCACCATATGGAATCAAGTAAACTCTGTGTTGACAACATTGTCTAACAACATATGCATTGTCTAGCACCATATGGAATCAAGTAAACTCTGTGTTGACAACATTGTCTAACAAAATATGCATTGTCTAGCACCATATGGGATCAAGTAAACTCTGTGTTGACAACATTGTCTAACAACATATGCATGTGTCTAGCACCATATATGGGATCAAGTAAACTCTGTGTTGACAACATTGTCTAACAACATATGCATTGTCTAGCACCATATGGGATCAAGTAAACTCTGTGTTGACAACATTGTCTAACAACATATGCATTGTCTAGCACCATATGGGATCAAGTAAACTCTGTGTTGACAACATTGTCTAACAACATATGCATTGTCTAGCACCATATGGGATCAAGTAAACTCTGTGTTGACAACACTATCTAACAGTGTATGGGGTCAACTATACTCTGTGTTGACAAAATTGTCTATCAAGACATGGGGCCAACTAAAAACTGTGTTGACAATATTATTTGGCCTTTTGTGCCACGGGCGGTTATCATTGTTGTCACTCATTACTCGTCGTCAGCACAGAAGGTGAGTTTAACATTCTATTAGCCAGAGGCCCTTAAGGACAAGAAGTCCCAGATCGTAGTCTTTGTCGTCGATGTAGAAGGAGGAAGGGAAATGGGTGCGTTGTCGTTAACGGCGCTGGTGGATCGTAGTGGATGCTGTTGGTCTCCTGTTCCCTTGAAATATCGATGGACGATGGTGGCTCTTCTGTTCTCTGTGTCATCCGACTTCCAAATCCTTGCAAAGCCCCTTTGAGCAAAAGCGTTATGGAACCACACTGTCCTGATTTGGCCACTGCGGGGAGAGCATCTTCACTGGAGCTGTGTTGCGTTGTGTTGTGTGTGAGTGAGGTTTGGCAGTTTGGGCAGGTTTGGGTTGGGTTGGGTTGGATTGGATTGAGTTCAGTTGGGTTGAGTTGGGTTGTATCTGTGTGAGTTTGACCACGCGTTTCCTGTTTCTCATGTCATTTGTGTTCATGTGCAGACGATAACTTATCTTCTCCCCGCCATTGACCAGCGGATTCCCAAACAATCCATGGCGGTGAGAGGATCGCCGCTCCAGGCCTTTCAGGTACGCACAAAGGTGACGGAAATTAATAACATTTCGTGGAAAAAAAAAGAAATTCTATGTAAGTTGACTCTGAGCCCCCACCTATCACTACACACACAATTATCTGCATCATACAAAAGTGTAATTATGATGCAGATAACACATAATTGGACTCCCTTTTCCACAGTTACCAGTTACTCTTAATGACCGTGAAAGATAACATTCCAATATTCTGCTTACACACCACTAAACACAAGAAAGAACTAAACATTTACACCTTCCCAGCTGTTTCCCCTGGTTGACCAGTCGGTTCTCTCAGTCAGTGTCACTACGATCGTTCAAGCTGCCACACCATTCGCGTCCGCCCAATTGGCCAGATCCCAGATGGGGGATACTGGCAATGCAGCTGTAGTCGCACTCTCGGATCGTGCCCCGGACTCCGCTGCCATTCGCTCTCTTCACGGAAAGGGGTCCTGTCGGTCTCTCCCACAGGCCTTCAGGTGCTGCAGTCGCCCTGTCGTCGGTTGGTAGTTCTCTGTCTTGGCCTCAACAGGCTGACACGTCTTGGTGTCCTCCGTTCCCACACAGGGGACAATGGTCTGCCGTCGTCGGCTCCGAGGCTACAGCAATCCTTCCCTTCATGTAAAATCTTTTTGGCTTTACGTCTCTGTATTTTCCTGAACCCTCAGCCAGACGGGATCACCAAGTGAATCATGCTTTTACTGGTTTTCCGAGCGTCCTCTAGCCATTCTCAAACAAAGAGAACCCGAGTTATATTGGTTCAACCAATGGAATCATTGGTCACTTGCACGCATGCACGCACACACACACACACACACACACACACACACACACATCAAGGACGAACACCGACAATTGTGGGACTCAACCAGTGCATCTCCCAGTTATTTCGGTTCAGCCTACACATGTCATGATGTTAATGCTTAACATCCAATTTTTTTAAACTCAGGTTTGATTCCTTGGGACCACGCATGGTAGCAGCAGCCTGGATCCCTTCACAAGCCACAAACTGAGATGTCTTCGCCCTAACCCGATTGCCTCCCTTGAAGCCCTGGAGAACCCAGTGAATAGCCCAAGGTGACAGTTCTTTAGAAGTAAAGAGTCGTTTGAATGTGACGGTGATAGCCACCTTTCAGAGAGAGTTAAAACATCAAACTGACGAGGTTCTGCTTCAGCTCGGTCCAGCTGACTGTGTACACTCCGGGTATGAAGGTGCATGACAGAGAGTTCTCCACGTCCAGCTGGCCCTGGGCGACTTTCCACAGAGCACAGCTGGTTCCTCTGCAGCCCTCCCCATCCTGCTCATCCCCGGGGGGGCGTCGTGCTACAGGGACAGACAATGCCGCAGTCAGGGCGTTGCACTGTCTGCTTCACCATTCTACAGTCGTCATGCTGTTACCTGACAGTGACTTTCTTTTCAGAATGTTCTACGTGTCATGCATGAACATCTCAATGCAAAAAGACACAGAACACACACACACACACACACACACACACACACACACACACGCACACACACACACACACACACACACACACTTTTGAATTCTGTGAAGAAGATAATAAATCTTGAAAATATTTTTTTCTTCGCTTTTCGTGTGTGTGTGTGTGTGTGTGTGTGTGTGTGTGTGTGTGTGTGTGTGTGTGAGTTTGTGTATGTGGATGTGTATGTGAGCATATGTATGTGCGTGCGCGAGTGTGAGCGCGCGCGCGCGCGCGCGCGCGCATGTGTGTGTGTGTGTGTGTGTGTGTGTGTAGAGAGAGAGAGAGAGAGAGAGAGAGAGAGAGAGAGAGAGAGAGAGCGTGCATGTGCGCGGACGTGTGTATGTGTGCTTCCGTATGTTGGTGCATGCGAGTGTGTGTGTTGTCATAAAAAAGAGAACCCAGGGTGGAGCTGAACATTGCATCGCTAGACTTTGGTGGAGGTCACGTCGTATGTTTGGAAGAGAATATTTTCATTATAGACAGCTGCATCAGGCCACTGCAGTCGCAAGTCGTGTTGTATGTGTATGCAGTCTGCTTGAGGTGAGTAGGACTGCCTTTTCACTGAACAAAGTCTTCAGTCTTCACACGTGTACATAATATAGGAATAGTACAAAACATTGCGTTTTTTCCGCCGCTTTTTTTTTCCCTTTCACGCATTGTTCCTTTTTTCTCACATTTTTACTTTATTTCTCTCCTTGAATATATAGTTTGATTTTGTAACCTCTAATATTTAATGAGAATAGTTCAGTGCTTGTGTATTCCTTGAATGGTTTCATTTTTCTTGATGTGCATTGTTAAATTGTCAGTTTGAAACAGTGATTTAAGTTAGATAACACAACGAGTTTTATATGTATTAAATAATTCATAGTCTTTATGATTGTATTGTATGCATTTCTCTGCGTATTACGTTGCATAAAGCAGACTGTGCATAAGATTATAGTTGAATATTGACTGACGTTTGTGTAACACTATGCCTTCTGCGTTATACACACGGCCCTCACAGGAGGGGCATTGAGTAGGATTTTTAAATATCAACAGTGCTAGAAATAAAGCCGATGATATTGCAACGATTCTATATAATAATGACAAAAACTTTCTTTGTTTTTGTATTGCTGAATCTCGATTTACAGATTTGATTCCTGATTCCGATATGTACATGCCTGGCTATATTATAAACCGACTTGATCCAGTTACACCTAAATCAACTGGATTACTCTTTTGTATTGTTCAAACTCAGTAAACTTCAAAAGAATGTCCCATTTGGAAACGATGTTGAATCTATCTGGATATTACTTTTAGACATTCTGAACCAATCTTGATAGGATTTCTATACAGAAACTCAGCTGAAACTACCGACCGGTATGGCAAGTTTAATTCAATGGTGGATGCTGTAAAATTTGAGTCTAAAGAAATATTCTTTTCGGTGATTTTAATATAGATTTGACAAAACCTGGAACAAAATGGAGTCGTGTTTATGCTATGTATGGATTAGAACAAATAACTGATCGACCGATACGTATTGCTGAACATACTAAAACTCTAAAATTAATGATCATATCTATGTTAACACAAAAGTAAACATAGTCGAAGTGTGTTTCGTACAGACAGGATGCAGTGACAATTCATCTGATTGTTTAAAATGGAGGAAGATAAGTATCAAAATTTCCAAGTTTGGGCATAAGGAAATCTTTTACCGATGCTTTACACATTTCGATAGAAACACTTTCCTTTACGATTTACTTCACTCAGGTTTAGATTATGTTTATCAGGTAAGAAACCCCGATGATGCTGTTAACTTCTGGATTATACATTAATTCAGTGTATAATAAAACATGCTCCTTTGTGAGAAAAAGAGTGAAATATGTAATTAAACCTCCTTGACTGACTAAGCAAATAGACAATGAAATATATAAAGGAGACTATTATCTCAGATCTAAAAAAACAAAGAACAATTCAGAAAAACAAAGAAATAGATTTAATTATATGAAACGAAAAGCAAAGAAAAAATATTTTCAAGATTTATTATCTTCTTCACAGAATTCAAAAGTGATGTGGAAGGCTTTTAATCTTTTAACCAATAATAAACTGAAGGCTTCTTCTCAAAATCCAGTAAAAGACGTATCACCAGAGGATCTTAACTCTTATTTTGCATATGTTGCTAATAACATAATAATAAGTGATGAAACTAATGAGAACGATTTTTACAAGAGTTACAACAATATTGTCGTTTCAAAAAATGTCACTTCGGTTTTTTCTCTATACCGTATATTTCAATAAATGAAGTTTTAATTGGTTGCTGAATTTAAAATAGTCAGGAACCAGAGACTTGGACGGAATCGATGGAAAGATATTAAGAATCTTCAACAGTTATCGCTGATACACTCACCTATGCTTATAATCTGTGCATTGAAAAAGAATATTTCCCCGTAAAATTTAAACAGGCCAAAGTGACACCTTTGCTCAAGAATTGAGATCCTGCCAATCCCTCTAACTATAGACCCATCTCAATTCTTTTCCTTTTGTCAAAACCAATTGAAAGACATGTTCAAATACATTTATGTTCTCATTTGAAGTATTATGATCTTATTCATGAAAATCAATTAGGTTTTCTACAAAATCACTCTTGCCATTCATCTCTCATACGGCTTATATATAAATGTCTAGCTAATATAAACAATAATGAATTCACTGGAATTCTTTTTGTTGATTTTGCTAAAGCTTTTGACGTTATTAGCTATTCACATCTTAAAAAAAAAAAAAAAAAAGCTTACGCATTACAAACTATCAAGTAAGGCTATAGAGTTTATCAGATTTTTTCTTACTGATCGCCAACAACTTGTTGAAAGGAGTTTCAACAGGTCTGACTTACTTCCTTTGAAATTTGGTGTTCCTCAAGGATCTGTTTTAGGACCCTTCTTATTTTCTATCTACATAAATTATTTGGCTTTATATATAAAGTGCGGTTGCGAAATCTTTGGTGACAATACTTCACTGCAGTCAAGTAGTACTAATCCTGCCATTCTAGTCAGTAACCTTCAGAGTAACATCAATAGACTAATTCTATGGACAGAAATGAACCACATGGCCCTCAATGCAGATACAACTAAATGCATGTTTGTGACCACACGTCTAAAACGACAGAAAATGAGTTTTCCCGTTTGCATCATTATATGTCAAAGACCAAAAGATCGAGGTAGTATCTCATAAGATATTAGGGGTTATTTTTGACAATGCGTCCACCTTATGCGTCCACCTATGCGTCCACCAATTATGGGATAATTCTAGTGAAACTAATTTGAAACATATAAGTCGTCTACATAAAAGAGAGCTATAAAGATAATACAGCTGAAATCTACTACTTTCAGAGGGAGTGATTACAGAACATTAAATATTCTACCGTTTAAAGAAAGACTCTTCTTCAACAAATGTTTATGTATGTATAATGTAGTGAATAGAATAGCTCCAAAGAAAATAATCCAAAACTTTGTAATCAATGAAAATAGACACTCACACAAGCTTTCTTTCCCCAGACACAGCAACAATCTCTACAAATCAAGTTTTACATATACTGGAGGTACGATATGGAAAAATTTACCATCTTCTTTAAAATCATGTCATTCGAAGGAACATTAAAAGAGCTCTTAAAAGGAATTTGATGGGAAAATGATCGAATAATTAATGTTTTATTCCATTGCCTCTCTCTCTCTCTCTCTCTCTCTCTCTCTCTCTCTCTCTCTCTCTCTCTCTCTCTCTCTCTCTCTCTCTCATATGTTGTGATCCTTTGAATGTGTTAATCGCTTTAATATTTTTTTCTTCATAATGTGTTGATAAATTATTTTTGTTTGTTGGGTTTCTTCAATGATTTTTTTTGTGTGAGGGCAGGATGAAAAAAAGCTGTAAAGCTTATTTTTAACCCTGAATAAGATAATTTTCACTTGACTTGACTTGACTGCACACACCACACACACACACACGCACGCGCGCACACACACACACACACACACACACACACACACACACACACACACGAAGTCTTATACCTGTGGCTGTATTGTTTCTGGAAGGCATGTAGATCTACGTTTTGTACATGTATTAGTGTTACATCTATAGATGTGCATTTTTTTGCCAGTATTATGATCAATGTGAAAATAGTGTCTGTCATCAAGTGAACGAAAACACCTAAAATTACAACAACGAGCGTGATTTTACTGTCAGACCTAAAATTACAAAAGCAAGTATGATCTTACTGTTAGATGTTTGTGAATGTTTCAATGAATAACTTTTCCAAAGAGAAACTTTTGGAGATAAGTGCATCCCATATAAAACGTGGAATACTGCAATGTCTTGCATCCTGACATTACTGTGTTGTCGAATCTGTAAACCTATAATTCTAAGACTGATCCTTTTTTTTTTATTTTCTTTTTTTATTTCTATTTTTATTTTTTTAAGAATGATCTTAATCGGTGAAAAAAATTCCAATTTTACACTTATTTCATTTTATGTTTCGAGGAAACCTCATAATCTAGTTTGCATATGTCAATTTCGAACAATAATTTGATTTATGCTCATGCTTATATTTTGATAACGTGAAGTCGTTCCTTTACGTTCCTTATCAACTTTTTTTTTTTTCAGCTTTTGCTCTGTCTTGAATACCAGTCAGATCAGCATTTAATTTTATGTCAGTGTTTTCAACAAATCGTTTGACCGAGAAAAATCAAAATGTGTGTGATTCACCCATCATAATGCCTTGATATACTAATGACAATGAGGATTTGCATGCCGTATATGTTTTTTAATGTCTGATGTAACCAAAATGGAAATAAAGGGCAAAGCCCAAATGGTGTATCAAGGAGTGAGCGTCGTTTATTTCAATGGCCTCCTCGGCAATACCCCACTTGGTTGCCTAGACAACAAAGATCAACATTCGGCTGCCTGGTAAGACTGCTTGGTTCAGTAAACAACAAGGATCAACATTCGGATGCCTGCTAAGACTGCTTGGTTCAGTAAACAACATGGATCAGTGTACAGCTGCCTTCCAAGACTGCCTAGTTGTGTACACAATAAAAATAAACATATAGTGATAAGACTGCTTGGTAGCCCAAACAACAGGAATCCATATACAGTCATCTGGTCAGAAAAAGACGTGGAGAGTTAGGCACAGTGACAGGGACAGGTTCAGAAGGCGTCTCATATTTTTCTATGTCATGTGTGTGTCTCATGTCACTGAGGAACTGACTTGTGTACACTGTGGGCCAACACCTGATTTTTCACATTTTCCCCCCCGTATATTCTTAGCGTGAAACTACTTCCAGCTTTGTTTCCTTCATTATTTATTTGCACACAAAAAGACTAGCACTGAGAGACGAAACTAAAAAACACAAAAAGACACAAGCCAATACAGATAGGCCAGTATGCTGCGTGTGTGTGTGTGTGTGTGTGTGTGTGTGTGTGTGTGTGTGTGTGTGTGTGTGTGTTTCATGCCATGCCTTTGTCAGGGTGTTGAAAACAGACAGAGTAATTGTGTTCCTTGTTTTGATATGACTTTATCCAACACTGATGGCCAGCAGACAGTGGAAGATCTTTGTCCCTGACATGGATCAATTTACTTTACTACCAGACAAATGTGGGTAAAAGAAAGGACAGCACAGCCCCCCCCCCCCCCCCCCTCCCCGCAAGGTGGTAAGGAAGTTGCAGGACTGTTTGCACAGCAGGCTGTTGATCAGTTGTGAACTCCACAGGATCGAAACGTTGTAATACCTGTCTTACAGGATCGTCTGCTTGTATTGTGCGAGACAGCTCTACACTGCAGGCCACACACCACAATTGGGATTTTGCTAAAAAAACACACACACACACACACACACACACACACACACACACACACATATATATATATATATATATATAATCCATGTAACTGTTCTTGCTTGCCATAAATTTGAATTGTTAAAGTTAAATTGATAATTGATCAAAAGAGCACCTCTCCACCAATCACTTCTCTTGTTTGGGGGTATCTTCACTGATGAAATCACAATCTTCAAATACATGACCTTCCCTTCTAGTTGACACAAACCTCAGGCCTTAGCACTCACCCATCACCCTATCTTTGCGCCAGCTCGAAGAAACAAAATAATCCCATTCCTTTGATTTTAATCTGTTTGCTTGGAACCGCCTGCAATAAAAATTCTCAAAAACAATAAAACTGCGCCAGTCTTAAATACTCGACTTCTTAGGCAAGGCCTTGGTGCACTAAGCTTTTAGTGTGCTGCCTGCAGCGTGCGAGCCCCAGCAGGCGATGGTGTGACCTTGTCATTTGCATGTGACCTCGGAACCTTGACCAGTGTCTGCCTACCTGCTGGTAAACACTCCGACATTCGCCGCCTGTGGTCATGCGATTATCTGGACGACATTTCAGAGAGTTACCGCCCTTCTGTCGGTGGTTCATTAGCAGCATGTCTTGGTGCTCTGTTAGGATTGGATGGTCCGTCCGCCTGACGTGTGCCATGAACAGGTGGTCGTATCGCTGTGGCTGCTGCCCATCCAATCAGAAGTTAGACCTCAACTCTGTGTATGTGTGTGTGTGTGCGTGCGTGCGTGCGTGTGTGTGTGTGTGTGTGTGTGTGTGTGTGTGTGTGTGTGTGTGTAATTGTGTTCTATGTTAGTATTCTTAGTCCTGAATGGATAAGGGCCAGAAAAGGCATTGTCCCTGTTTATTTGTGACCTTTGGGAATAACGATTATTGATAATTCAGTCAATTAACCAAGCAATCAGTCAATCATATTCAGTCCCTATTCAGAGAAACAATGTGCACGCGCGCGCGCGCGCGTGTGTGTGTGTGTGTGTGTGTGTGTGTGTGTGTGTCTCTGTGTGTGTGTCTGTGTGCGTGTGTGTGTGTGTGTGTGTGTGTGTGTGTGTGTGTGTGTGTGTGTTTGTGTGTGTGTCACCTCTGTCAAAAAATAAACAAGACATTCGCCCTCTATGTACGACGCCATCGACCTGATTATCCTCTAATTCAACTGACCATCCTACAGTCGATAAACCAATGACTCTCTGTCATTCTCTTAATACATAACATGGATGCATGCTGTGTGGTTTCCATACTATCATCATCATCATCATCATCATCATCATCATCATCATCATCATCATCATCATCATCATCATCATCACATCATCATCATCATCATCATCATTATTATTATTATTATTTATCATTATTGTTATTATTATTATCATTATTATTATCCTCATGCTTATTATTATTATTATCATTGCTATTATCATTAGTATTATTATCATTGCTATCATCATTAGTATCATTATCATTTTATTTTTATTATACCTTTCATCAACATAATAAAATTTCAGCTTTGGTCAGTTCATTGGCTCGGTCCGAAAGTGACCATCATCACAGGATGCTGGAGGTATAGTAATTGACTGACTGTTTGACTAACTGACCGATTGGTTGACTGACTGACTGATCGAGTGACTGATTAATTGACTGACCTGCAGATTGATTGATTTGCTGGTCGTCAGCATTTTGGTTGGTTGGATGGGTTGTTGGGTGGTTGAACGGCTAGTTTAACAGTGGTTGACCGATTGACTGAGTGGGTGATTGATACTACTGACACTACGTCCTGGGGAACAGGAGCCTGGACGATACCTCCCTGGCAACCAAGGACCTCCACGGGAGTCCAGTAACGGACTCCGATGTAGTGAAGCGTTTGATCAAGGTAATTTGCGGAGGGATCAACCAGGGGAATAAGGCAGTGGAGAAGGAGAAGGAACTGGAGCAGGGGAAGGAGAAGGAGCTGGAGCAGGGGAAGGAGAAGGAGCTGGAGCAGGAGGAGGAGCGGCAGCTGGAGACAGCTGATCGCCCAGGAGCAAGTGAGGGTGAGTGCAACAACACAGTCTTCTTCTTCTTCTCTTTCTTTCTTCTTCTTTCTCTCTTTCTTCTTCTTCTTCTTCTTCTTCTTCTTCTTCTTCTTCTTCTTCTCATCCTCCTGCTCTTCCTTCTTCATCATCATCATCATCATCATCATCATCATCTTCTTCTTCTTCTTCTCTCTTCTCCTCCTCCTCCTCCTCCGCCTCCTCCTCCTCCTCCTCCTCCTCCTCCTGCTTCTCCTCCATCATCATCATCATCATCATCATCATCATCATCATCATCATCATCTTCTTCTTCTTCTTCTTCTTCTTCTTCTTCTTCTTCTTCTCTCTTCTTCTTCTCTACTACTACTACTACTACTACTACTACTACTACTACTACTACTACTACTACTACTACTACTACTTCTTCTTCTTCTTCTTCTTCTTCTTCTTCTCTCAACTGTTCGCTTACTTTCACTCATTCTCTCTCTTTCACTCTGTCTTTCTGTCTCGCTGGTTTTTTTTTTCCCCCTCACTTTCTATCTGTCTTCTGCGCACGCGGGCGTGCACACACACACACACACACACACACACACACACACACACACACACACACACACACACACACACACCTGCAATTTAGTCCTCCCGTCCTCATCCTCATCTATAAGCTGCTAAAGCTTTCTGGTGGTACTGCCAGTGTAAGAGCAAAAACGAATGCAACTAACAGCTTAAAGAACAGACACAACGCGTTTGGACCTGTTTGTCTTCTTCACGGCGGGACATACAGCATTCAAAACATGAAAGCAGAAGGCGAAGAGAACTTCTCTCTTCAATCTCAGTGAAAAGGGTGGTCCTTGTTTCCCCTCAAGAGCCCATTGTGCACTGAGATGGAAGAGATAAGTGACTGTTCATCCCTTTGTAACTTGTGTGCTCAATTCACTCGGTGGCCTTGTCACTCTACCTTTGCTCTTATGCTTCAGTTTACCGCCTGCTCTTACCCCACTCTATAACCATACTGCCAGTCGTGAAGTAACAAGTCACTGGGTATTGGATCTGCATGTAAAATGTCGTTTTTTTTTTCTGGGGAGGATTTCCTTAGTAAATGCATTTCAGTGCCAACGAGATCAGTCGTAGACTGCATGAAAATACATAAGGTAGTGTGGGTGAATATGTGTCAATAGAGAGAGGAGGCACAGACAGTCGGCCGTGTCTCACTGACGAGTCCGAATCAGCGGACGAAAGGTCTCTGAGCAAGCGATATGAATATTCTGTTTTCAAGATTGATTACGAGGGTCTCCATATGCTACTAGTGAAGGATTTTATATTCGTATTCTAATCCCATGAATTTTCATTCCCATTATCTTTCTTTCTAAACCCCCCCCCCCCCCCCCCCCCTTTTCCCCCTCTACTGCTTTTTTTCATTTTTAATCCTGATCACGTCATTACTGTAATTACAGAGGGATTCCTAGCCTGCACTTGTTTCCCCCCACTACTAAATCGTTAAGCATCTTCCTCTCTCTGTCTCTGTCTCTGTCTCTCTCTCTCTCTCTCTCTCTCTCTCTCTCTCTCTCTCTCTCTCTCTCACGCACCCACGCACGCATGCACGCATACACACACAGCAATAGCTTACTCCTAATATAATCTTACACAGTCAAAAAGTCATAGAAAAACACAGCAGACACACACACAGTCGCACACAAACGCACATGGACGCATTAGTTCACATCTATAAACTCACAAATACACACGCTTGCACTCTGTGTCTGCCTCTGCCTGTCTGTCACACACACACACACACACACACACACACACACACACACACAAGCATCTGCATGTGTGTGTTTTTATCTCTACCTACCTATCTATCCACACACATACACACACACGTGCGCCCGCGCGCGCGCGCGCACGCGTGTCTGTGTGCCATTACAGTGCGTTTGGGATTGATGCATTTGCTGATTTCAAACATATACGGAGATCAAACTGACCTGACCATCCCTACACTGTCAGAGAAAGGTGACCGATCGAGTTACACCGAGTTGACTTGGAACTGTCCATTGGAAAGATGCCCGTACCTGCCCACCATGTCCAATGCGTAAATGTAGTCCTCCGTGTTGTCTTCAGCTCACCTCAACTGAAGGCGGGGCCTTCTCTTTCTGCCACGTATCTGACTTGAGGAAAGACGAGTCACTGTGTAAAATAACCGGCGGCTGCCACGAAAGGCGAAGGCAGGGCCTCCTTCAGGCAGGTGACAACAGGCAACGATTGAAGGACTCAGGCTCTAGCTGCTCGTCATTGTCAATCTTCCTAGCTTCGTGTGCCATGGGATTGTTTATTGACTTGGCTTTTTTTTTTTTTTTTTTTTTCGTGTTATGCAGTCATATGACTGAAAACATTGTTGGCGCCGATTGTGATGGTCATCTGCACTGGTCGCTACACTTCCAAGATGTCTGCCGAGTCATGTCCTTTAGTAGATCACATGGCGCGTGACTTAAATTAAAACCGTCAAACAACTTGGTGTTTTCGTTTTCCCACGCTTCTCTCTCTCTCTCACATTTTTTTTTTATCCCACCCGTCCTTTCCAAGATTAAAGAAAGGGACGGTAGTAGAACGGAAATAGGGGAAGAGGGTGATGGAGAGGGGGTGCAGAAAGTTTTTCTTTATGTTTAACTGCGTTCGTTTGTTTGATTTTTGTGTGTGTGCTGGTTCATTTCCTTTTTTTCTTTGGAGTAAAAAATTCTCTCTCTGTGCCAAGCAGGGAAAGAGCAATGTCTCCTAAACGGAAAAGGACCAGAAAAGACTTGAAGAACTGGCAACGGACAATCCTGGAGGAAACAGTACCAAGTGAAAAGCAGGGTGCACCTGTCGAAAAAAGACCGAATGGAGAAAGCGAAAAAATACGTATCTGGTATCAGAACAAACGGTACCAGGAGAAGAGGAAGTTGAAAAAAAGTCCATGACCTCAGAAGAGGTAAATATTTTATGTTGTGTATATTCAGATATTTCTTTATCTTTTGTTTGTGCACTACTTGTGGTGGTAGATCTTTTATTCTTCTCTCACCCTCTGTCGTTGCTAGATTCGTTTTTTTTCCTGATCTTACAATCTCTTCCTTCTGAAATCGTGTGCGCACTTTTTTGTTGTTGTTAAAGGCTATATGTAGAAATCGTGTGCGCGCACTTTTTTTGTTGTTGTTAAAGGCTATATGTATTATAAAGAGAAAGAGTTCTTTTGATAATATTCTTCACAATTCTCTGTCGTCATTATGGACGTTTCATTTTTTTCGTTTTGTGTATTCATAAAAGGCTTTACGTCAAACATCTCTCTCTCTCTCTCTCTCTCTCTCTCTCTCTCTCTCTCTCTCTCTCTCTCTCTCTCTCTCTCTCTGCGCGTGTAAGTCCTTGCGATGTTGTTCTTATATGAATGTGCTCATGTACAGACTACGTTTCACTGGACCATAGTCTATTGAACGTGTCCATGAAAGCAGATCTACAGTGAGATAGAGATAATGACAACAAAGTTAGTTGGATGGCTTACTATTGCTTTTTCATTTAAATCCGTTTGGTGATCTTGTTTATTGTATTTTATATATATTTTGAATGGATTTGTTTATTGTATTTGTATATACTTTGTATATATTTGAATGTACATGTTCTTCGCCTGCTTTGTGCGTTAAAACTCGGTTCCTTTGAGGCGTTACGAATCACGCTTGATCTTGGCATCAAAAGGTGATAGACGATCAATAATTTCATGGTGTTTTAAAAATTAAGGGAGGGAAAACAAAATCCAAAGGCTTCTATAGCAGCCAGCAAAGCCTGGAAAGAAAGCAAGGGGAAAAGCGTCATAAGGAAATAAGTTGCCAAATAAACAAATAAAAGAACAAAGAATAACAAAATAAAAGGAAATCTTTGAGCTTGAGAACCCAAATGGACACAAGGGAGGTAAACATTTTGCAACAGTCAAGTCCGTGCTGATAGCTTTTAAGAAACGTGCAATGTCACCTTAGATGCTCTTCCACCAGCAGACCAAATAATCATAGGAATAAAATATAATCATAGTCATAATAAACGAATGAAAAAAAAAGGTCGTTTTCACAATCCTCAGATGGTTCTTAATCCCATCTTTAAACCTGCAGTAGAAGGTTATTTTTTCTTCTGCTAATAGCATGGCTACTGGAGAGGATACATGTGGCAATGGCTACTTTTTTAGGTTTTTTTTTTTTTTTTGTACGCTTATGCCTCATCAGTTGTCATGTTCATATTTCCCATCCCGTGGCCATAGTGGAAAACGGCGATTCACACTAAAATCATGTCAGTCATCACCAAAGCACTTCAACGGTTCTCTGCGCAGTCTCAAAACGGAGTGACTGAAGGTGGAAAATGAAGCAAAATTTAGAAAGAGATGGGGGATAGTTACCGCCAAGGACACAGACAAAGTGAAACAGAGTACAGGACAAGGCACAAGTCTTGTCTTATACTCTGTCTGTGTCCTTGGCAGTAACTAAACACCCCCCTCCCCCCCCCCCCCCCCCCCCCCCCCCCCCCCCTTTTTCTAAATTCTGGTTCTCTACTCGTTATCATTCCACTGAATCATCTGAAACGAAAATGGTATAAATCAAAATGAGTGTGTGTATGACTATGCATATGTGGTGGTGTGTGTGTGTGTGTGTGTGTGTGTGTGTGTGTGTGTGTGTGTGTGTGTGTGTGTGTGTGTGTGTGCGTGCACCTATCTGTGTGGTGTTGTGGTGTACGCATGCACGCGCCTGCGAGTGTGTGTGTGTGTGTGTGTGTGTGTGTGCGCGCGCGCTTGCACTTGAGCGCTTGCGTGCGTGCGTGTGTGTGTGTGTGTGTGTGTGTGTGTGTGTGTGTGTGTGTGTGTGTGTGTGTGTGTGTGTGTGTGTGTGCATGCATACGCGCATGAGTGCGTGCTTCTATGCGTCAGTGTGCGTGTGTGCGTGTGTGTGTGTGTGAGTGTTTTTGTGCTGTGGTGTGTGTGTATGTGCGTGTGTGCGTGCGTGCGTGCGTGCGTGTGTGTGTGGTGTGGTGTGGTGTGTGGTGTACTGTGATATGTGCATGTGAGTGTGCATGCGTGTGCGTGTGCGTGTGTGTGTGTGTGTGTGTGTTTGTGGGCGTGTGGTTTGTGCAGTGGTGTTTGTGTGTGTGTGTGTGTGTGTGTGTGTGAGAGAGAGAGAGAGAGAGAGAGAGAGAGAGAGAGAGAGAGAGAGAGAGAGAGAGAGACGCGCAAAGTGTTAGAGATGTTCCAGAAGACATTTCATTTTTCCTCTCCTCTCCTAGAGATTTGCTACACGCGGTGTTTTGGTTGCTAAGTCTGCTCTCTTTAAACAGATGACCACATGAGGGAGAGTCCGTGATGCCCAAGATGCCAGAACTGTCACTGGACCATTCAGAAACAGCAATTTCACACGACACTACAGAGTCAAACCAAACGGTTACCTAGAACAATACACTGTTCCAAACCCCGGACAATCCAAATTAATTTGAATTGGAAGTGATGTTATCTGTACGATTTTTTAAAATTCCTTACCAAGAAGAACATCTGATACTTGCTTTGCGTTGAAGGATTTTCTCTTAATGGATTGCAGGATGTTTCTGGAATTCGTTACTGATTATTGAGAAAAGGGATCTCTAGGTTCTGGACTTGATCTACGACACGGACCTGTTTGAAAAGAGATTGGAATCTGCCTCACTCCACTGATAAGTAGAAGTGTGGACTGAATGAATATTCAAAGAATCTGTTTGATAGTTCAGTTTGAGGTATTCTGAATAGAATGCAGGGAGTAATTGTACATGAAGCTGGAGTCATCAGTTAAAGTTTCGGGTTCTCAACGGAACTGATATTCATTCCTCACCACTCGTCCGTCGTGAAACTGTTAAAAGCCACTGTTCAATATGTGGAGACAACTCTGCTGGACTGACCCAGGGGAGAGTCCTTTTTTTTTTTTTTTTTTTTTTTTTTTTTGCGGTGGTCAAAATGAGAAGGGGTGTTTAAATATCACCTCGGATTTTGGTAACGACCACTGTCTATCTTCCTGTTCTTGTTTTCCATATGAGATTGCCTCCCCTGATGATAGTGTTTAACGGAAGATAACGCAGATGGTGATGTGACAACGATCAAATGCAACAAAAGTGACACTGGACACACAGAAAGATAAGACAAAAAAATTTCGAGGAGAGCACCGCTCGCTGCCGACAAGACAAGATTAGATGGAGAGAACAGGTTTAGAGGAGGGGGGCGGAAGGGGAGGAAGGAGACGGAAGTGAGGGGGGAGAGGAGGGAGACAGGGGTAGGGTGATGGGGGAGGCGTAGAAGAGGGGAGGATATGATGCATCTGGGGTCTTTAAAACCTGAATGTGTACAATAAAACATGAATACATGCCATAACGTTTACTCGCCAAATGAAACTAGGCGATTAACACTAAGTAAGTGCATGTTTCATATGCTAACCACTCCACAGGCACATACATAGAAAAGGCTCACACAACAAGAAAGCAATGCCTTCCCCTCTCTCCCAAGCTGTTGTGCTTTATATAGTTAAATAATCTTCACTCTCCACAGATTTTGAATGTGTGAAGTATCACAAGAAAGGTGACAGTGAAAGAGAAAGAGTAGACACACACACACACACACACACACACACACACACACACACACACACACACACAGTAGAGACGCCTGTAGTATACAGGGTCGATCTTTACAGCACGCTACCACCCACCATTCCACAGGGCATGCAGTAGGAATTCCAAAGGTCGAAGTCCATGAATGCACAGCAAGTTTCTCACGGAGGTCTCTTTTATCTCTCCTCATTAGCTGATCATTATCAGCTGTCCGACGTCTCACCTGAGACAACAGACCCTATCACTGTGTTTGTTTACTTTACCGTTGTTGACCAACGTCCAGGCTCCATTACAGAACAAGACCCCAGCTGACGTCAAATACTAAGGTTATGTTTTGAGGTCTTGAATGGAGAATGCTGTGGCTGTGGTATTGTGCTCACCAGTGGATGGGGGACCGGTTTTTCTACATTGTATCCGAACACAAATGGCACAAGTGCCTTTAATACACTGGAGAATCAAAGAGATCTGTAGGCCTGATATT
>JADBJO010023612.1:27823-30323 GCA_016801955.1 Conus betulinus
TCGTTTCCAGATTCGTTAGTTTTCCTTCTCTTAGAACCTCTCTCTCTCTCTCTCTCTCTCTCTCTCTCCTCTCTCTCTCTCTCTCTCTTCTGAAATCGTGTACGCATTTTTCTTGCTTTTTTTGTAAAGGTGGATGCGTTTTAAACAGACAGAGACAGAGTTGTTCATAATACTGTTCATAAGTCTATTCTAGCTCTTTCCCTTTTTTTCATTTGTACATAGGTCAAACAAATTTGTCTGTCTGTCTGTCTGTCTCTGTCTCTCCCTCTGAGTGTGTGTGTGTGTGTGTGTGTGTGTGTGTGTGTGTGTGTGTGTGTGTGTGTGTGTGTGTGTGTGTGTGTGTGTGTGTGTGCGCGCGCGCGCGTGCGTCCGTGCGTGCGTGTTTGCGTGTGTGTGTGTGGGGCGTGCGCGTATGTACCTGTGATGCTGGTTTTATATGAATGTGTTCATGTACAGACTATGAACTCTGCTCACCTGGACCCATCGTCGGCTATCCAGGGGAGCGCGTCGAGCAGGCGTATGAGATACAGGTAATGGCTAGAGCTTGGCGTGGTAAGCTAATGTACACCTTGTCCCATAGGTTACATCTACATCATAACACCTCTCTCTCTCTCTCTCTCTCTCTCTCTCTCTCTCTCTCTCTCTCTCTCTCTCTCTCTCTCTTCTCTCTCTCTTCTTTGGGGGACAGGGGGAGTGGGCAGAGGGTGGGGTGAAGGAGGGTGTCGGTAGAAGGATGAATTAATCCAGGCACATAATTTAATACTAACAATTAAGTAATGGGGCGCAAAATTTCTCCGCCTTTGAAATAATGATCTGGGACAGACAGTCTAAACTAGGGTTAAACAGGCAGGCAGTTCGATGTGAATGAAAAAGAACACGGCGTTAAGTGTGTGAATGTCACTCTTTCACCAGCAAAATATGGGGCTCTTTATTTTAGAAACATTATCTGGCGAACTGTGGTGTTTATTAAACTCGGTGGGTTGCACCATCCAGTAACGTATGGGCCTTGTTAAACTCTGTGTTGACAACATTATCTAACAACATATGCATTGTCTAGCACCATATGGAATCAAGTAAACTCTGTGTTGACAACATTGTCTAACAACATATGCATTGTCTAGCACCATATGGAATCAAGTAAACTCTGTGTTGACAACATTGTCTAACAAAATATGCATTGTCTAGCACCATATGGGATCAAGTAAACTCTGTGTTGACAACATTGTCTAACAACATATGCATTGTCTAGCACCATATGGGATCAAGTAAACTCTGTGTTGACAACATTGTCTAACAACATATATGCATTGTCTAGCACCATATGGGATCAAGTAAACTCTGTGTTGACAACATTGTCTAACAACATATGCATTGTCTAGCACCATATGGGATCAAGTAAACTCTGTGTTGACAACATTGTCTAACAACATATGCATTGTCTAGCACCATATGGGATCAAGTAAACTCTGTGTTGACAACACTATCTAACAGTGTATGGGGTCAACTATACTCTGTGTTGACAAAATTGTCTATCAAGACATGGGGCCAACTAAACTCTGTGTTGACAATATTATTTGGCCTTTTGTGCCACGGGCGGTTATCATTGTTGTCACTCATTACTCGTCGTCAGCACAGAAGGGTGAGTTTAACATTCTATTAGCCAGAGGCCCTAAGGACAAGAAGTCCCAGATCGTAGTCTTTGTCGTCGATGTAGAAGGAGGAAGGGAAATGGGTGCGTTGTCGTTAACGGCGCTGGTGGATCGTAGTGGATGCTGTTGGTCTCCTGTTCCCTTGAAATATCGATGGACGATGGTGGCTCTTCTGTTCTCTGTGTCATCCGACTTCCAAATCCTTGCAAAGCCCCTTTGAGCAAAAGCGTTATGGAACCACACTGTCCTGATTTGGCCACTGCGGGGAGAGCATCTTCACTGGAGCTGTGTTGCGTTGTGTTGTGTTGAGTGAGGTTGGGCAGGTTTGGGCAGGTTTGGGTTGGGTTGGTTTGGATGGATTGAGTTCAGTTGGGTTGAGTTGGGTTGTATCTGTGTGAGTTTGACCACGCGTTTCCTGTTTCTCATGTCATTGTGTTCATGTGCAGACGATAAACTTATCTTCTCCCCGCCATTGACCAGCGGATTCCCAAACAATCCATGGCGGTGAGAGGATCGCCGCTCCAGGCCTTTCAGGTACGCACAAAGGTGACGGGAAATTAATAACATTTCGTGGAAAAAAAAAAAAAAAAAAAGAAATTCTATGTAAGTTGACTCTGAGCCCCCACCTATCACTACACACACAATATCTGCATCATACAAAAGTGTAATTATGATGCAGATAACACATAATTGGACTCCCTTTTCCACAGTTACCAGTTACTCTTAATTGACCGTGAAAGATAACATTCCAATATTCTGCTTACACACCACTAAACACAAGAAAGAACTAAACTTTACACCTTCCCAGCTGTTTCCCCTGGTTGACCAGTCGGTTCTCTCAGTCAGTGTCA
>JADBJO010023612.1:32823-37823 GCA_016801955.1 Conus betulinus
CTTGATAGGATTTCTATATAGAAACTCAGCTGAAACTACCGACCGGTATGGCAAGTTTAATTCAATGGTGGATGCTGTAAAATTTGAGTCTAAAGAAATATTCTTTTCGGTGATTTTAATATAGATTTGACAAAACCTGGAACAAAATGGAGTCGTGTTTATGCTATGTATGGATTAGAACAAATAACTGATCGACCGATACGTATTGCTGAACATACTAAAACTCTAAAATTAATGATCATATCTATGTTAACACAAAAGTAAACATAGTCGAAGTGTGTTTCGTACAGACAGGATGCAGTGACAATTCATCTGATTGTTTAAAATGGAGGAAGATAAGTATCAAAATTTCCAAGTTTGGGCATAAGGAAATCTTTTACCGATGCTTTACACATTTCGATAGAAACACTTTCCTTTACGATTTACTTCACTCAGGTTTAGATTATGTTTATCAGGTAAGAAACCCCGATGATGCTGTTAACTTCTGGATTAATACATTTAATTCAGTGTATAATAAACATGCTCCTTTTGTGAGAAAAAGAGTGAAATATGTAATTAAAAACCTCCTTGACTGACTAAGCAAATAGACAATGAAATATATAAAGGAGACTATTATCTCAGATCTAAAAACAAAGAACAATTCAGAAAACAAAGAAATAGATTTAATTATATGAAACGAAAAGCAAAGAAAAATATTTTCAAGATTTATTATCTTCTTCACAGAATTCAAAAGTGATGTGGAAGGCTTTTAATCTTTTAACCAATAATAAACTGAAGGCTTCTTCTCAAAATCCAGTAAAAGACGTATATCACCAGAGGATCTTAACTCTTATTTTGCATATGTTGCTAATAACATAATAATAAGTGATGAAACTAATGAGAACGATTTACAAGAGTTACAACAATATTGTCGTTCAAAAAATGTCACTTCGGTTTTCTCTATACCGTATATTTCAATAAATGAAGTTTTAATTGGTTGCTGAATTTAAAATAGTCAGGAACCAGAGACTTGGACGGAATCGATGGAAAGATATTAAGAATCTCTTCAACAGTTATCGCTGATACACTCACCTATGCTTATAATCTGTGCATTGAAAAAGAATATTTCCCCGTAAAATTTAAACAGGCCAAAGTGACACCTTTGCTCAAGAATTGAGATCCTGCCAATCCCTCTAACTATAGACCCATCTCAATTCTTTTCCTTTTGTCAAAACCAATTGAAAGACATGTTCAAATACATTTATGTTCTCATTTGAAGTATTATGATCTTATTCATGAAAATCAATTAGGTTTCTACAAAATCACTCTTGCCATTCATCTCTCATACGGCTTATATATAAATGTCTAGCTAATATAAACAATAATGAATTCACTGGGATTCTTTTTGTTGATTTTGCTAAAGCTTTTGACGTTATTAGCTATTCACATCTTATAAAAAATAAAAAAAAAAAAGCTTACGCATTACAAACTATCAAGTAAGGCTATAGAGTTTATCAGATTTTTTCTTACTGATCGCCAACAACTTGTTGAAAGGAGTTTCAACAGGTCTGACTTACTTCCTTTGAAATTTGGTGTTCCTCAAGGATCTGTTTTAGGACCTTCTTATTTTCTATCTACATAAATTATTTGGCTTTATATATAAAGTGCGGTTGCGAAATCTTTGGTGACAATACTTCACTGCAGTCAAGTAGTACTAATCCTGCCATTCTAGTCAGTAACCTTCAGAGTAACATCAATAGACTAATTCTATGGACAGAAATGAACCACATGGCCCTCAATGCAGATACAACTAAATGCATGTTTGTGACCACACGTCTAAAACGACAGAAAATGAGTTTCCCGTTTGCATCATTATATGTCAAAGACCAAAAGATCGAGGTAGTATCTCATAAGATATTAGGGGTTATTTTTGACAATGCGTCCACCTTATGCGTCCACCTATGCGTCCACCAATTATGGGATAATTCTAGTGAAACTAATTTGAAACATATAAGTCGTCTACATAAAAGAGCTATAAAGATAATACAGCTGAAATCTACTACTTTCAGAGGGAGTGATTACAGAACATTAAATATTCTACCGTTTAAAGAGAAGACTCTCTTCAACAAATGTTTATGTATGTATAATGTAGTGAATAGAATAGCTCCAAAGAAAATAATCCAAAACTTTGTAATCAATGAAAATAGACACTCACACAAGCTTTTCTTCCCCAGACACAGCAACAATCTCTACAAATCAAGTTTTTACATATACTGGAGGTACGATATGGAAAAATTTACCCATCTTTCTTTAAAATCATGTCATTCGAAAGGAACATTTAAAAGAGCTCTTAAAAGGGAATTTGATGGGAAAATGATCGAATAATTAATGTTTATTCCATTGCCTAATCTCTCTCTCTCTCTCTCTCTCTCTCTCTCTCTCTCTCTCTCTCTCTCTCTCTCTCTCTCTCTCTCTCTCATATGTTGTGATCCTTTGAATGTGTTAATCGTTTTTAATATTTTTTTCTTCATAATATGTTGATAAATTATTTTGTTTGTTGGTTTCTTCAATGATTTTTTTTGTGGAGGGCAGGATGAAAAAAAGCTGTAAAGCTTATTTTTAACCCTGAATAAAGATAATTTTCACTTGACTTGACTTGACTGCACACCCACACACTCACACACACGCGCGCACACACACACACACACACACACACACACACACACACACACACACACACACACACACACACACACACGAAGTCTTATACCTGTGGCTGTATTGTTTCTGGAAGGCATGTAGATCTACGTTTTGTACATGTATTAGTGTTACATCTATAGATGTGCATTTTTGCCAGCATTATGATCAATGTGAAAATAGTGTCTGTCATCAAGTGAACGAAAACACCTAAAATTACAACAACGAGTGTGATTTTACTGTCAGACCTAAAATTACAACAGCAAGTATGATCTTACTGTTAGATGTTTGTGAATGTTTCAATGAATAACTTTTCCAAAGAGAAACTTTTGGAGATAAGTGCATCCCATATAAAACGTGGAATACTGCAATGTCTTGCATCCTGACATTACTGTTGTCGAATCTGTAAACCTATAATTCTAAGACTGATCCTTTTTTATTTTTTTTTTTTATTTCTATTTATTTTTTTAAGAATGATCTTAATCGGTGAAAAAAATTCCAATTTTTACACTTATTTCATTTTATGTTTCGAGGAAACCTCATAATCTAGTTTGCATATGTCAATTTCGAACAATAATTTGATTTATGCTCATGCTTATATTTTGATAACGTGAAGTCGTTCCTTTACGTTCCTTATCAACTGTTTTTTCAGCTTTTGCTCTGTCTTGAATACCAGTCAGATCAGCATTTATTTTATGTCAGTATTTTCAACATATTGTTTGACCGGAGAAATCAAAATGTGTGTGATTCACCCATCATAATGCCTTGATATACTAATGACAATGAGGATTTGCATGCCGTATATGTTTTTTTTGATGTCTGATGTAACCCAAAATGGAAATAAAGGGCAAAGCCCAATGGTGTATCAAGGAGTGAGCGTCGTTTATTTCAATGGCCTCCTCGGCAATACCCCACTTGGTTGCCTAGACAACAAAGATCAACATTCGGTTGCCTGGTAAGACTGCAAGGATTGGTTCAGTAAACAACATGGATCAGTGTACAGCTGTACAGCTGCCTTCCAAGACTGCTTAGTTGTGTACACAATAAAAATAAACATATAGTGATAAGACTGCTTGGTAGCCCAAACAACAGGAATCCATATACAGTCATCTGGTCAGAAAAAGACGTGGAGAGTAAGGCACAGTGACAGGGACAGGTTCAGAAGGCGTCTCATATTTTTCTATGTCATGTGTGTGTCTCATGTCACTGAGGAACTGACTTGTGTACACTGTGGGCCAACACCTGATTTTTCACATTTTCCCCCGTATATTCTTAGCGTGAAACTACTTCCAGCTTTGTTTCCTTCATTATTTATTTGCACACAAAAAGACTAGCACTGAGAGACGAAACTAAATAAAACACAAAGAGACACAAGCCAATACAGATAGGCCAGTATGCTGCGTGTGTGTGTGTGTGCGTGTGTGTGTGTGTGTGTGTGTGTGTGTGTGTGTGTGTTTCATGTCTTTGTCAGGGTGTTTGAAAACAGACAGAGTAATTCTGTTCCTTGTCTTGATACGACTTTGTGCAACACTGATGGCCAGCAGACGGTGGAATATCTTTGTCCCTGACATGGATCATTTTACTTTACTACCAGACAAATGTGGGTAAAAGAAAGAACAGCACAGCACCCCCCCCCCCCCCCCCCCCTCCCCCCCAAAGGTGGTAAGGAAGTTGCAGGACTGTTGCACAGCAGGCTGTTGATCTGTTGTGAACTCCACAGGATCGAGATGTTGTAATACCCATCTTACAGGATCGTCTGCTTGTATTGTGCGAGACAGCTCTACACTGCAGGCCACACACCACAATTGGGATTTTGCTCTAAAAACACACACACACACACACACACACACACACACACACACACATGTATATATATATATATATATATATATATATATATATATATAAAATTCATGTAACTGTTCTGAGGCTTGCCATAAATTTGAGCAAGCATTTAATGTTTAAACTGATAATTGATCAAAAGAGCACCTCTCCACCAATCACTTCTCTTGTTTGGGGTATCTTCACCGATGAAATCACAATCTCCAAATACATGACCTCCCCTTCTAGTTGACACACACCTCAGGCCTTAGCACTCACCCATCACCCTATCTTTGCGCCAGCTCCAAGAAACAAAATAATCCCATTCCTTTGATTTTTAATCTGTTTGCTTGGAACTGCCTACAATAAAAATTCTCAGAAAACAATCCAACTGCGCCAGTCTTAAATACTCGACTTCTTAGGCAAGGCCTTGGTGCACTAAGTTTTTAGTGTGCTGCCTGCAGCGTGCGAGCCCCAGCAGGCGACGGTGTGACCTTGTCATT